>JASAND010006528.1:0-11013 GCA_030248195.1 Trissonchulus latispiculum
GTCAAATTTTTCGGCCCGCCCGGTCCGGCCCGCGAAATTTTTCCTTTTTTCAGAAAGTGTAAAATTTCAAAAAATTCCAAAATTTTTTATTGAAATTCAGTTTGAAGTTTTTGTATTGTAGTCGAATAAAATCAATGAATTGAGAGGTTTGACATTAATTTTGAGCAGCAACTTTTGCAATTAACAGTTTAAATTGATTGTTCCGAATTTTAACAGTTTGAAGTGCTTGTTCCGAATGTTTTGAACCACAGGGTTGTGCTGGGAAACATCTGAAATTATAATTTTTTGACTAGGCCTCAAGAAATGAGCATAAGCATACTGATTATACAGATAACGTTAAAATTTGAAGGATATCCAGCATTTATTTAACAATTTGGACGACTTTTTAACTTAAACAGAATACACAGTAACACTTATGATATGAAAATACTGAAACTAGTTCCTGAAAAGTAAGAAACAAGATCAAGAAGCACAAAATTCTTTCAAGCTAAACATTTGAGTTATTTTTCTTCAGTAAAGTCTGGCAACAATAATGGGAGCAGACCGAAAACTCGGCCCGTGGCCCGGCCCGTGAGTTTCGGCCCGCGGCCCGGCCCGTGAACTTTGGCCGTCGGCCCGCTCGGCCCGGCCCGCGGGCCGGGCTGGGCCGGGCCGGGCCGGGCCGGGCTGCGGGCCGTAATGCAGGCCTCTAGTCGAGTTGTTTGCAGTTGATAGATTCGGATGAGAGTGAGAGTCTGCTACTCGATGGCCACGCATACGTCAATCTGCGTCAATTAGTATACGTTGATTTTGGACAGCAAGAAGCTCGCGTCCACGCACGTTCCGTCCTCCCCCCGCTGCCACACTTGAGCCCTCTCCATCTCCGCCGCATCCTTGTATAGCTGAACGTTCTGGTGTCAGTGACAGGCACATGGAGACTGGTACTATCCTAAGATAGCACTTGTCTACAGTTGCTCAAATCAAACGTACAGGAACAAATTCCTGTTGGAGCTGGCCCCGATGCCTGCAGAAGATGGTATTAATTTGTACTTTTCTATTTCTTGACTTTCTATTTAGTGAAAATGATAACAATAATGATATATATGTCTCGCAATACGTGAATGTACATCAAATAACAGGTTGATGGACAAATTTGTTCAAATGGATTGTCGCCTAAATTGTTCCAAAAGTACACACGTTTTGTGCTGAAAAATTCTAGTGTATTTTCTATAGGATGATTTGTTTTTGGTATGAAAAGGATTTTTCAATCCTGGGCTTCTGGGAGCTCAAAAGGAAGTTTAAAGGGTTCGAATGATACTACGGAACGTGTGAAAATTACTTGCTCTATTGTTGTAGCATTTATTAAAAACAGGTAAACCGTCATAAAAAAACCAATGCGGTAAACACAGCAACATAAGAAGTTTCTTGCTACGGAATTGTTTGGCGATTTACCCTTCTCAACGGTTCTTAGAGTAGGTAGCGTTTTGAACTTAATGGACCCATGTTTTTAGGAAGCGGCGGGGATTTTTGGGGGGTGTCTCAATTGAGCATGGTGGATAACGAACCTCGCCCTAAAGAATTTGAAATGTTGGACGTAGCGAGATATAATTGGACTTCTAGCTTATTTTCGCCGATTTTTAGGGTGAGATGCTTCATGGGGCCTCATCAAAAATGGGGATCACCTTAAGCTGGGCATATTTTAAGAACCTTTTCGCCAATAATTACGTTTTGTCGAGAGTACATAATAACAATAAATACAAATAACTCTTGGTTTTATGTTGAAACAGTAAAAATGAGTCAGGATTTTTGACTTTAGACAATTTGCTGTTTCAAGGCAATTCAACTATCCTCTAGAACACATCTAACTGCCTGTGCTCTTGACGTCCGCGGAGAGCGGATGTGGTGAACCGACAGCAACCGCTGGATAGCATAATTTATAAGTAGCTGTGCCCTCATGAAGTTGGAAGTCGTTTGATCAGATGGACGACAGGATCAGGGCTTACATACCTGTAGGGAACTATATTTGATGGACACCATATCCCTCGCTTTCCCACGGCGGTGGCTCCAAACACCTCGAGGATTAGTACTTGTCCAGCTGGACGATTTGCAGTTATCAAACATGGCGCCAGTCGTACAGGTGGTGCATTTCAGTAGGCTTTACCTTGCGGTTCCATGCTGGCTTCTCTCACGGCGGAGTCGCTCTATGGCAGTGCTCCACCCCTGTACGAAGATAAGGAAAAGGAAGACTTGAATGCCTTTCTGCCTACTGCTCAAATATGGGCGCTGACATGGCTACGGAATTGTTTGGTGATTTGCCCTTCTCAACGTAGAGTTTGGAACTGAATGGGTCCATGTTTTTAGGAAGAGGTGGGGATTTTTAGGGGGTGTCTCATCTTAGCATGGTGAATAACGAACCTCACCATAAAGAATTTTGAATGTTGGACGTATTTAGTGCGAGATATAATTGGATATCTGACTTATTTCTGACGATTTTTAGGGTGAAGGGCTTCATGGGTGCCTCATCAAAAATAGGGCTCACCTGAAGCTGGGCATATTTTTAAGAAGCTTTTCGCCAAGAATTACGTTTTATCGAGAATACATAATAACTATGGTTGTTATGCACTCTTGGTTTTATGCGTGAAACAGTAAAAATCATATTTTTGATAAAGGATATTTCACTTAGGACAATTTGCTGTTTCAAGGCAAGTCAATTATATTCTAGAACACATCTAACTGTCTGTGCTCTGAGCTTCCGCGGAGAGCGGACGTGGTGGAGTGGTGGCAACCAGTCGAATTTATTATTTTATATCCACATAGTTGGCTCCAAGTAGAGCAACACATATTACTACATTACATTATATTCTATATTATCACAAATGTCGGCTGACAGTACATAACTTGAGATACATTATATATTATATATATATATTCCACGTAGGAATATATATCTATATACACATATATATAGCTAGCTATAGCTATATATATATATATATATATAACGTGTGCAGGTTGATATACTGTTCATTCCAATACATAAAGTCAAGGGAGTTGGCGGCGAAATAAGCCCATCACAATATTGTGGCACCCTTACATATGTATATAAATATATAAGTTGTTTCAAATTAGGTTTCCAAATTTAGCAATCCGAAGAAGGATAGCACTTACGTTTTTTGCTATTAATATTGCAGTCTATTAAGTGGTTTGGTTTGTGTTTTTTCCTGTCTTCTATAATGGGCGCACTTTATTGGCTATATTTAGTTTTTCTTCACAACTTCTGTTTACTTCAGCACGTTCAGCTGCTGAGCATCAAGCAGTTGCTTGTTTGGTCCCTCTTACAATTCTGTTTTTAATGTATGATAGATATATAGTCTTTGTATTACTTTGTCTTACTTTTCATTTATTTTTAAATATAATTTTGTATAATATAATATAATCGCCCAAATTTAGCTGCTTAATATTTAATTCAATTCACCCTTTCCTTTATTTTATGTTTTCTGTTTATGTATCAACATCACGTCTTGAGGCCACTAGCGGCGAATATTTATACATAAGCAGAATTTAAAAGTCCATTGTGAACTATTTTCTGATATTTCCTTTGATTTCTATTTGAAATTATCTAAAATGAAGAAAATGAAGTGTTATCTTTATGAACGATAAATGAAAAATTGTCCTTCTGTGTAGGAACCTCGGTTCCTTAGCTAAACTGTGTCCGCCATTGAAATTCAGCGCAAAGTCAGTCTCACCGAATCTTTTGTACGGAGCGGCGGCTCTTTCACCTGTGCCTTAGCAATTAGTGGGGGATCTTTGCGTAAGTTCTTGGTTGGGGACTTAGTTCCCTCTTAAGTTGGGTCTTTTCCCCTTCTCTTATATTTTTGTGAAGTGCTGTTTGCTTTTGTGTACCGAATAACTACGGAAATGTTTGCTTCGTTTATACTGTAAATTTGTGCTTTTTCTCTATTTTTGTTAATCGTATTTTTGCGTCAGAAACAGTAAACTCACGGTACCGAAATTGGACTGCCGGCGCCTGTTGTAGTCGTTTAGGGAAATTAGCGAGTTTAGGGACGAGATTACGAGATTGATATGCGCACACTCACGAACCTAGTAGTCTTCTTTTGAGTCTAGATTTATTCTTTTACTGAGGCAACTCACATCTTTACAACTGGCGACCGTTCCTTCAGGAGAGTAGCATGTCAAACTCGTCGACAGATTCGTCTCGCCCGCTTACTCGCTACTTAAAAAGGCTGCGTGACGAAACAGTTCGTCTTTTTTCAGAGTTACCCCCAAATTCGCAGGCGCCGGAAGTTACGGATAGTTTTCTGAACCGCCATTTTTTCCAAAAGTCTCCTACAAACTTGGGGGGGGCGACAGCATGGGGGGAACGGGGGGATTGCCTCCCCCCAAAATTTACAAAATCCGACCCCCCTTATAGTTCAAATCCACCCCCTCCCCCCCTCCCCAAGTTGTAGTTTCTTCCCCAGTTGTGCCGCGACGTTCGGGGGTTCATTTTTCTGGACCTCCCCACCCCCAAAATTTTGAACTTCCACACCTACAAAATTCTGAACCTCCCCACCCCCAAAATTCTGAAAATCTACACCTACAAAATTCTGAACCTCCCCACCCCCAAAATTCTGAAAATTTACACCTACAAAATCCTGAATTTCCCCACCCCCAAAATGCTGAAACTCCACACCTACGAAATTCTGAACCCCCCTACCCCCCAATTTTTCGTGGTGCTGTTCGACCCCCGACCCCACCCAGGAATCGGCGCAGTCATTCCGTTTCTAGGGGACGGTCATTGGGAGAAATGTCTCGGGGGGACATAAATTTTTCGGGGGCCCTGATGAATACTTGGGGTTCTCCAGCAGGTGGGGAACCGGTGGGGCAAAATTTTGGGGGAGAACCAACTAGGGACCGGAGAGAAACGTCGGTACAGGTGTTGGGGGGACCAATTTCCGGCCCCTCTCAGATTGTTTCTCAGTTTGCTTCCCTCCCGACCGAAAATCCGGGTAATTTAGGGGCGGGTAAATTACCTACCCCCTCCCCCCAAAATCTAGCAGATCAAAATTCTGAAAATTCGAATTTTCGTCGGGATTTTGATAATTTTATTTCGCCTCGTTTTGATGTCGTTCAGAGTACTCAAACTGTGCTTACTGCTATGGGGTTGCAAAATGGGGTGGCCCCTAATGGTGTGTCTGGGCCGTTGTCCGGGCAAGCCGGAGAGGGACACCCTCCTCCCCAACAATCTCAAAACTTATCTTCACCTTCTAATATTTTGGGAAATGGGGCGGCCCCTAATGGTGTGTCTGGGCCGTTGTCCGGGCAAGCCGTAGAGGGACCCTCCCTTTCCCAACAAATTCAAAACTCACCTTTTCCCCCAAATTCTCATTCCCCACAAACTTTTCAGGGTGGGGCTACGGCTCCTCCCCCCCAACGTACGTATTCTCTCCGGTCTCCTCAGGGTCCACCCGGTGCTATCGGGACACTTTCCCGGCAGGTCGGAAACGGTTCCTGCCCCCCTCCCATGGACCCGAATTTTTCGCAAAATTTTGGACAAAATGTCTTGGGTTCGCCCGAAGTTGTCGGGACACTTTCTCGGCGGGCGGAAAATGGGACCCCTTTATCCCCGAATAGCCCAAATTTTCAGCAAAATTTCGGGGAAAATGTTGCGTGTTCAGAAAATTGGTCTGTCTATAATTCTGCGAACAGTCAAAATTCGGGTTTTTTGTCAGAAGGGGGCAGTTCAAGTCATAACACCCCCGCATCTTATATGGAGCAGAATTTTGGTGGGGGGCACCACCCCCCAGAGCCCAATTATTTACCCAACACCCAAATTCCATATAGTATTCCGGCGGCTTCGGTGGCAGATTTTCAGAAAAATACGTACATACCGCCGGCAAATTCTCAAGCCCCGCAGCTGTCTCACTTGGGGGGCATGTCATTCCCCGTGACCAATATGGGAACCCCCAACCAGATCGGGCTGAGACTCCTTCTCATATTTCGGTACACCGTACTCCAGTTTGTGCCGGGGGTCCCTCCGCACCAAAATTACATCATACACAGCCTCCCCCACCTCCCCCTCTACCGGTTCCCCATCCCAGCACTCAAAATCCTCCTCTGGCCTCCCCAAGTCGCCTAACCCAGCGGGGTCGCGTAAACGATCAGGACCCCAAATATTTTCCGATTCTCCCCCGCTCCTATGGACAACATTTGTATGAGGGTGCTCAACTTGCAGCCCCTGACCCGCACCAGCAACAAGTTCCTCAGCTTCGCTATCAACCCCCCAACGAACAGTTTCCGGAGGGGCAATATTTTATACGTACACCCGCAAATTTTCAACACGATCGCTTAGAACAGCAGGTTTTTCAGAATCCGGTCATTGCGGAACTGGACAGAAATCATTTGTGGGAAGGGTCTCAACCAAATCTTCCACCCCTTCGGGTACCGCCATACGTACCCCAACAGGCCCCTGACAATCCATACTACATGGCAGACATGGTTGCCTCTCATGCCTGTGCGACTGACTATGTATCCCAAAACCGCCCCCCTACCCCTAGTGAGACCTCCCAGCAGCGGGGGTTACACTCGTCTGTGTCTTCCTTATGGGAGGGCAAGGACGCGGTGCCCCCCCTGCTGGACAGGAACCTCCGGGGGGCAACCCCCCCAAAATTCGGCGCCTACTACGCTTCCGCCGGTTTCAAATTCACAGCAGGTATGTACGTACATACCGCCCCATCTTCAACCATCACTTTCTCCTCCCCCTCCGGGTCCCCCTCCTACCCCCTCATCTTTCTCTAACCACAGCTCTCATACGGTGCATACCGTGGGGAAAAATCGAAAACACCGAAAAATTCTCGTCACCCTACCCCTGAGACCATGCAACCAACGGACATTTCTGTCCCTAAGTTCGATACTAGCCTTTTTCGGTATTATCTTGAAGTCCTACGGGAGGTCCCTCGTTACGATCCAAAATACGCTTATTTTGAGGATTGGCTTCCTCAATTCGAATCGGCCGTGGCGGTTCATGCGGTCCCGGAGGCTCAGTGGGGGCGTCTTCTCTGGAATAAACTCTCCGGAAAAGCTCAAATTTTCGCCTCCCGTTGTGGCCCACAGGTCGTGGAATCTTATACCGGTTTTCTTGAATTGATAAAATCTCAGTTTCCAAAACCTCAACTTTCTTTACGTGATAGATTTTCTGCTTTTGCTCATCGAAAACAACTCCATAATGAATCAGTTCGTCATTATATTTCCGAACTGCAGGCTATGGCCCTCGACCTGTGGGACACCCAGGAGGAAAGGGAAGAACAATGCGTTCAACAACTTTTTGCCGGAGTCCACGACAAGTTTGCCCTTGCACTGGCCTCCCTCTACCAGAGTGAACGCCCGACAATGCAAGATGTGCGTCGTATCATTGACCGTCTGGAGTCTCGCGAAGCCAGGGCTCCGGAGGGCGACACTTTATCGTACGATTTGCCCATTTACTACGTGGAAGAAGGCGGTTCTGAGAATAGACCTCAGAACCAAAGAACCTCAGACTCTACCTCTCAGGCAAATCTAGAAGTCGCTGCCTCCCGCCTTGGTTTCCGAGAGATGAAGGATTGGTTTGAACAACACATCCAAGAAGCCCTGGCCAAGTGGGACGAGGAAAAACGCAAGAAATTTTCCGCCCCCTGTAGATATTGTAAAAAGCGGGGACATCCTCCCGAAAAATGTTGGGAAAGATACCCCTCAAAAGCCCCTCCTGACTACAGACCTCGCCCCCTCCCGGAACGAGTTGACCATGTTTTGTATAATCGAACGCCGTATACCCCCCATTATCAATGACAGACAAATCAACAACACTACTACCAACCCGTAAATTGTACCCCATCTCCTCCACATACGCAGTATGCCCCTGGCCAGCCCATTCCCCAATCATCTCAATATTCTGCTCCATCTTCCACTCCTCAACCCCTGTTTTCTCCTAACCGTCAACAGACACCCCCTGCCCCGGTTCAAAACTTTCACCCCGCTCCTCATCAAACTCAAAATACTTCCCAAAATATGCCATATCAGCGCATTGTTATGGCAAATGCGGGTATTCCGGAATTGTCTCAAAATTTTGTACCTGCGTCGGATTCGGGAGCGGGGGCACAAGCTGCCTCTCCCTCGGGTGGGTCAGCTCCCCCTTCCACCGGAGTCACTTTGCAACAGGCAAATCAGATGTTAGGTCAGTTTCATGTTTCTATGGTGTCAGCCCGGCCAGGTGGCGGTCCTGCTCCGTGGGGGGAGGGGCCCCTCCAGTCTAGCCCGGAGGCGCTGTCAATCTCCACTGAACTTGATTCTCGACACCTTGATTTGTCAATGTCAGAAGCCCAGTTGTCAAGTGTTTTTTCAAAAGTAGTGCATAATTTGACCCATTTACAGGCAATTCATCGGGATACGTATAGTTTTATGCAAGAATATCACCATGCTTTATCTAACCAAATGCGTGAAATGGCACTTTTATTGAAACGTTTATGCCCTAATCAATCGGAATATGACTCGATTATGTTTGTTGAAAAACATCCACCTTCTACTTGGGCTGCGGGTTTTTCTCCGGTTCTCGGGGGGATGCCCCCTTCCCAGCCAGTACAGGCACAGAGTGTCTCAGTGGCCACGGAGACGGAACAGCCCACCGTCATTGACACTGCGCAAGACAAGGAAAATCATGTGTCAGGCCATTTAGCTTCCGTAGCAGTGACTCCGGGGGCCTCTGCGGGGATTGAATCCGAACAGGTACTAGCGGCAGCGGACAATATGCCCGCTATTCTGGTAACATCTGGCGCCGCAAGAATTCTGGCAATTATAGATTCCGGGGCATCAATTTCTATCATCAGTCCCCGAACAGTCCAAAGAATCTTGGCCAGTGGGGCGGAGGTTCGTTTTGATCACCCTGACCCCATCACTGCCGTCACTTCAAATAACGCTCCCCTAAAAATTTCAGCCAAAGTTTTTGTTATTTTTACAGTGGGGTGCAAAGAATACGGTTGGTCTTTTCATATGGCACCAGAATTCTATCGCGATATGTTAATTGGCACCGACTTTATGAAAATGTTCCAGTGGGACTTGTTATTTTCTTCGAATGAGGTTAACATGCAAGGCATCCGCCATCCCCTACTTTCTGCGGTTGACATCCGGGCCGAATTTTTAGCAAATTGGTGTGATGAAACTCCGGCAGTGATGGCAGTGGATGTAGTAGTTCCCCCCACCTCGGAGGTCTGGGCGCAAGCTCGAACCTCCTCCGCTGTTCGGGGACCACTGTGTTTTTTCGACCCCATGGAATCTTTATTGTCTGAACACAAAATTCTACCTTATGCTGGGGTGGTTCAAATTTTGGAAAATTTCTTTGAACTTCTAATGGTAAATCCTACTCCAGCTCCAATTACAATTCCACGAGCCACAGTTCTTGGGTCGGTTACCCCTGTGCGGGATTATTCCGCTCGGGAACCCGTTTTGGGTGATCTTAACATCTTTACTCCAGCCCAAGTTCATTTAGACGAATTTGCACGCGATTTGCTTTTTGCTGTTGATGCACGTATGGGGGACCCTCCACTCAAGGAAGGTTCTCCATTCGACCCATATCTACAGCAAGAGGTTCAAGACGATCAGCAAATTGTGTTTCAATGTCATGAAGAAAACATGGACTCAAATATTTTTTCAAAAGAGGGGGTAGGCCACCCCCTAGAAGAAGAAAATTTGGAGTTAGAAGTTGTGAAAGAAAATACCACCCTAGCAAAGGCATTGTCCACTCCCCCAGAACCTCAAAAATTTTCAAAAGAGGGGGTAGCCTCCCCCTCATCATGCCAGACAATTGTTTTAAAACCTTCTTTAATTCCTTCAGAACAATTAGCACCTTTACCTGAAGACTTGAAAAGGCCTTTTCCGTTAGTTTCAGTGGGGTTTTCTGACCAGCTCCAATACTGGGTTGAAGATTCCCCTAAGTCGCAGGAGGACGTTTCCTCCGGGGGAGGTAGTCTGGGCTGTTGTCCGGGTGACTCTCCTGGGGAACTCCCTGGTGTGTCTGGGCTGTTGTCCGGGCAAGCCAGCGGAGAGTCCACTGGTCCTGCGTCTTCGGAGGATCTAGTGGGGGAAGAGGAGTGTGAAGCTCTTGAACCTGGGCCGTGGGTCCCGGTTAAATTCACAAGGCAAGTACATCCGGGTGAGCCCGGGTATACGTATATAACACGCCAACAATTACTTGGAATGTCAGTTCAGGAAAGTTCTTCTTCTGGGGAGGCAGCCTCTCTAGAGAATGAGGGCGCCTCCAATAAATTGGTCGAAATTGTAAATTCTCCTGCTTTTGCGGAAGCAGAACGACGCGCTCTCTTGTTTGAAAAAATCAAACTTGCTGACTGTTGCCTGACGCGTAGGAATCAGCGTAGGTTGAAACTCATGATTTTGAATTTTCCAAATATTTGGGACGCAGCCGGGGGTTGCGGTAAAACTGAAATTGATTATCATTATATTGAGATTGAACCCGGAAAACGCCCTATAAAAGCACGGGCGTACAAGGTCAACCCTGCACAAAGGCAAATTATAGATGAAAAACTTGCTGCATGGTTGGAACAGGGACTCATACAGCCCTCCAGGAGCCCCTGGGCTTCTCCCATTATTCTGGTTGCTAAAAAGGATGGGGACTGGAGGTTGTGTGTTGATTATCGGAAATTGAATGCAATCACGAAAAAGGATTGCTATCCCATTCCCTATATTCATGGACTTTTCGAGGCAATTTTGGGACATTCCATCTTTTCTAAATTAGATTTGGCCTCCGGTTTTCATCAAATTCCTATCTATCCTCCGGACCGGGAGAAAACCGCCTTTATCACCCACTCCGGGCTGTATGAGTTCAAGGTCATGCCGTTCGGACTATGCAACGCTCCGTCTACCTTTCAACGCATTATAGATCGCATAATGGAAGGGTTCACGGTTTACATTGATGACATTCTGATATCTAGCGCGTCTGAATTTGATCATTTGGATAAACTTCTCGAAATTTTCCTACGTTGTTCGAGA
>JASAND010006529.1:0-16280 GCA_030248195.1 Trissonchulus latispiculum
TACAGCTGAGCTCCAACCTAGACAGCTCAGCTGCACACCAAAGCCTCGGCAATTTACTGCCAGATAATCTTTAAAATTGCTTGAATTTATGCTCTCAGCTGCAGCATCAGAGAATCAAGTTTCATTAGTTTAGTGGCAAGCTTCATTTGTAGCTTGTTTCGTTGTATAAGTACTTTACAACACGACATTGCTGGCATTCAGAGATTAATGCAGCGTCGCACGGGAAGCCCTCGTGCGTGGCACACGTGCGCCTCGCGCACTCGTGCCACACACTCGGAGCTTCCCGCACGGCGTGCGTATAAATCTCTGAATGCACGCAGAGCCGTGCTATAAAGTATACATGGCTTTCTGTTCACCGGCCATGGTTTGCAGACTGGAGACACGCGTAGCAATAGAGAATGCAGTGAAAAGGCAAGTAAAAAAGTTTCGCCCGCGCAGGGACTCGAACCTTGGACCGCTATGTTAAAAGCCTAACGCTCTACCGACTGAGCTACACGGGCCCTTAGTTCAAACTTGCAACGAGACATCTTCTTTGTTCATGAATGTGCTACTCCGCCATGTCACGACACTTTGTTTGCTGTTTACAAACAGCCTCCTCAATATCTTAGAGCTCACCGATCGGATGACTGAGATACACGGGCACTGGTAATTTAAATATCAACGAGTTGTATTTGTTGTTCGCAAACATATTATCGCCCGTGACAAAGCCGCACCTTTGCTCCTTGTAAGCCGTCTCGTCCAAGCTTCACGCGTGTAGTGCGCGCACGTTGCCAAGCATACTAGATTTTGTGATTACTGTAATCAGAAATCGGAATTAATTTTGTTGTGGAGTGGCCATGCCAGCAGCAATGCTATTGTGGACCGTGTGCATTGCTCTGTAACTAAACGTTTATAAACAAACAGCTGATTGTCTAAGGAATAATGGCTTTCTGTTCACCGGCCATGGTTTGCAGACTGAAGACACGCGTAGCAATAGAGAATGCAGTGAAAGGGCAAGTAAATAAACTTCGCCCGCGCAGGGACTCGAACCCTGGACCGTTAGGTTAAAAGCCTAACGCTCTACCGACTGAGCTACACGGGCCCTTAGTTAAAAATTGCAACGAGACATCTTCTTTGTTCATGAATGTACTACTCCGCCATGTCACGACACTTTTTTTGGTGTTTACAAACAGCCTCCTCAATATCTTAGAGCTCACGCGTGTAGTGCGTGCACGTTGCCAGGCATACTAGCTTTTGTGATTACTGTAATCAGAAATCGGAATTAATTTTGTTGTGGAGTGGCCATGCCAGCAGCAATGCTATTGTGGACCGTGTGCATTGCTCTGTAACTAAACGTTTATAAACAAACAGCTGATTGTCTAAGGAATAATGGCTTTCTGTTCACCGGCCATGGTTTGCAGACTGGAGACACGCGTAGCAATAGAGAATGCAGTGAAAAGGCAAGTAAAAAAACTCGCCCGCGCAGGGACTCGAACCCTGGACCGTTAGGTTAAAAGCCTAACGCTCTATCGACTGAGCTACACGGGCCCTTAGTTAGAACTTGCAACGAGACATCTTCTTTGTTCATGAATGTACTACTCCGCCATGTCACGACACTTTGTTTGCTGTTTACAAACAGCCTCCTCAATATCTTAGAGCTCACCGATCGGATGACTGAGATACACGGGCACTGGTAATTTAAATATCAACGAGTTTTATTTGTTGTTCGCAAACATATTATCGTCCGTGAGAAAGCCGCACCTTTGCTCCTTGTAAGCCGTCTTGTCCAAGCTTCACGCGTGTAGTGCGTGCCAGACATGTGCAGGGGGGGGAAGTTCTGGGGGGGGGGGTGAAGGGCGGCCGAAGGCCGCCGAAAAACCGGATTTTTCCGGTTTTTTACCGGAAAAACCCGGATTCTGGGGGGGTGAGGGACCCCGCTGGGGGGGGGTGAGCTTAGGTCTGGGGGGGTGAAAACCTCCCCCAACCCCCCCCCCCCAAGCACACGTATGGTGCGTGCACGTTGCCAGGCATACTAGCTTTTGTGATTACTGTAATCAGAAATCGGAATAAATTTTGTTGTGGAGTGGCCCTGCCAGCGGCAATGCTATTGTGGACCATGTGCATTTCTCTGTAACTAAACATTTATAATCAAACGGCTGATTGTCTATGGAATAATTTCTTTCTGTTCATCGCCATGGCTCGGGTCAAACCTAACTAATTGCCTTTGGTAAAAAGGACTTATATAGATTCCGTGGTGTAGTGGTTATCACATGCGCCTAACACGCGGAAGGCCCCCGGTTCAATCCCGGGCGGAATCATCATTTTGACGGGTCCTTGTTTCATACTATCACAGCTGTCATGGAATGCGACAGTGCACGATTAAAAAAGGCTACAGAAAACCCCGAGATTCTCCATTTATACCGCATCAGTGTAGTTGCATTTCTGTTGCCGTCGCGCAGTATCTGTTTCTACTAAGTCGCAGATTGCAAACTGGAGACACGCGTAGCAATAGAGAATGCAGTGAAAAGGCAAGTAAAAAAACTCGCCCGCGCAGGGACTCGAACCCTGGACCGTTAGGTTAAAAGCCTAACGCTCTATCGACTGAGCTACACGGGCCCTTAGTTAGAACTTGCAACGAGACATCTTCTTTGTTCATGAATGTGCTACTCCGCCATGACAAGACACTTTGTTTGCTGTTTACAAACAACCTCCTCAATATCTTAGAGCTCACCGATCGGATGACTGAGATACACGGGCACTGGTAATTTAAATATCAACGAGTTGTATTTGTTGTTCGCAAACATATTATCGCCCGTGACAAAGCCGCACCTTTGCTCCTTGTAAGCTGTCTCGTCCAAGCTTCACGCGTGTAGTGCGTGCACGTTGCCAGGCATACTAGCTTTTGTGATTACTGTAATCAGAAATCGGAATAAATTTTGTTGTGGAGTGGCCCTGCCAGCGGCAATGCTATTGTGGACCATGTGCATTTCTCTGAAACTAAACGTTTATAATCAAACGGCTGATTGTCTAAGGAATAATTGCTTTCTGTTCATCGCCATGGCTCGGGTCAAACCTAACTAATTGCCTTTGGTAAAACGGACTTATATAGATTCCGTGGTGTAGTGGTTATCACATCCGCCTAACACGTGGAAGGCCCCCGGTTCAATCCCGGGCGGAATCATCATTTTGACGGGTCCTTGTTTCATATTATCACAGCTGTCCTGGAATGCAACAGTGCACGATTAAAAAAGGCTACAGAAAACCCCAAAATTCTCCACTCATACCGCATCAGTGTAGTTGCATTTCTGTTGCCGTCGCGCAGGATCTGTTTCTACTAAGTCGCAGTTTGCAGACTGGAGACACGCGTAGCAATAGAGAATGCAGAGAAAAGGCAAGTAAAAAAGTTTCACCCGCGCAGGGACTCGAACTTTGGACCGTTAGGTTAAAAGCCTAACGCTCTACCGACTGAGCTACACGGGCCCTTAGTTAAAAGTTGCAACGAGACATCTTCTTTGTTCATGAATGTGCTACTCCGCCATGTCACAACACTTTGTTTGCTGTTTACAAACAGCCTCTTCAATATCTTAGAGCTCACCGATCGGATGACTGAGATACACGGGCACTGGTAATTTAAATATCAACGAGTTGTATTTGTTGTTCGCAAACATATTAGCGTCCGTGACAAAGCCGCACCTTTGCTCCTTGTAAGCCGTCTCGTCCAAGCTTCACGCGTGTAGTACGTGCACGTTGCCAGGTATACTAGCTTTTGTGATTACTGTAATCAGAAATCGGAATAAATTTTGTTGTGGAGTGGCCCTGCCAGCGGCAATGCTATTGTGGACCATGTGCATTTCTCTGTAACTAAACGTTTATAATCAAACAGCTGATTGTCTATGGAATAATTGCTTTCTGTTCATCGCCATGGCTCGGGTCAAACCTAACTAATTGCCTTTGGTAAAACGGACTTATATAGATTCCTTGGTGTAGTGGTTATCACATCCGCCTAACACGCGGAAGGCCCCCGGTTCAATCCCGGGCGGAATCGTCATTTTGACGGGTCCTTGTTTCATATTGTCACAGCTGTCCTGGAATGCGACAGTGCACGATTAAAAAAGGCTACAGAAAACCCCGAAATTCTCCACTCATACCGCATCAGTGTTGTTGCATTTCTGTTGCCGTCGCGCAGGACCTGTTTCTACTAAGTCGCAGTTTGCAGACTGGAGACACGCGTAGCAATAGAGAATGCAGTGAAAAAGCAAGTGAAACGGTTTCGCCCGCGCAGGGACTCCAACCCTGGACCGTTAGGTTAAAAGCCTAACGCTCTAACGACTGAGCTACACGGGCCCTTAGTTAAAAATTGCAACGAGACATCTTCTTTGTTCATGAATGTGCTACTCCGCCATGACAAGACACTTTGTTTGCTGTTTACAAACAACCTCCTCAATATCTTAGAGCTCACCGATCGGATGACTGAGATACACGGGCACTGGTAATTTAAATATCAACGAGTTGTATTTGTTGTTCGCAAACATATTATCGCCCGTGACAAAGCCGCACCTTTGCTCCTTGTAAGCCGTCTCGTCCAAGCTTCACGCGTGTAGTGCGCGCACGTTGCCAAGCATACTAGATTTTGTGATTACTGTAATCAGAAATCGGAATTAATTTTGTTGTGGAGTGGCCATGCCAGCAGCAATGCTATTGTGGACCGTGTGCATTGCTCTGTAACTAAACGTTTATAAACAAACAGCTGATTGTCTAAGGAATAATGGCTTTCTGTTCACCGGCCATGGTTTGCAGACTGAAGACACGCGTAGCAATAGAGAATGCAGTGAAAGGGCAAGTAAATAAACTTCGCCCGCGCAGGGACTCGAACCCTGGACCGTTAGGTTAAAAGCCTAACGCTCTACCGACTGAGCTACACGGGCCCTTAGTTAAAAATTGCAACGAGACATCTTCTTTGTTCATGAATGTACTACTCCGCCATGTCACGACACTTTTTTTGGTGTTTACAAACAGCCTCCTCAATATCTTAGAGCTCACGCGTGTAGTGCGTGCACGTTGCCAGGCATACTAGCTTTTGTGATTACTGTAATCAGAAATCGGAATTAATTTTGTTGTGGAGTGGCCATGCCAGCAGCAATGCTATTGTGGACCGTGTGCATTGCTCTGTAACTAAACGTTTATAAACAAACAGCTGATTGTCTAAGGAATAATGGCTTTCTGTTCACCGGCCATGGTTTGCAGACTGGAGACACGCGTAGCAATAGAGAATGCAGTGAAAAGGCAAGTAAAAAAACTCGCCCGCGCAGGGACTCGAACCCTGGACCGTTAGGTTAAAAGCCTAACGCTCTATCGACTGAGCTACACGGGCCCTTAGTTAGAACTTGCAACGAGACATCTTCTTTGTTCATGAATGTACTACTCCGCCATGTCACGACACTTTGTTTGCTGTTTACAAACAGCCTCCTCAATATCTTAGAGCTCACCGATCGGATGACTGAGATACACGGGCACTGGTAATTTAAATATCAACGAGTTTTATTTGTTGTTCGCAAACATATTATCGTCCGTGAGAAAGCCGCACCTTTGCTCCTTGTAAGCCGTCTTGTCCAAGCTTCACGCGTGTAGTGCGTGCCAGACATGTGCAGGGGGGAGGGAAGGGCGGCCGAAGGCCGCCGAAAAACCGGATTTTTCCGGTTTTTTACCGGAAAAACCCGGATTCTGGGGGGTGAGGGACCCGCTGGGGGGGGGTGAAAACCGCCCCCAACCCCCCCCCCCCAAGCACACGTATGGTGCGTGCACGTTGCCAGGCATACTAGCTTTTGTGATTACTGTAATCAGAAATCGGAATAAATTTTGTTGTGGAGTGGCCCTGCCAGCGGCAATGCTATTGTGGACCATGTGCATTTCTCTGTAACTAAACATTTATAATCAAACGGCTGATTGTCTATGGAATAATTTCTTTCTGTTCATCGCCATGGCTCGGGTCAAACCTAACTAATTGCCTTTGGTAAAAAGGACTTATATAGATTCCGTGGTGTAGTGGTTATCACATGCGCCTAACACGCGGAAGGCCCCCGGTTCAATCCCGGGCGGAATCATCATTTTGACGGGTCCTTGTTTCATACTATCACAGCTGTCATGGAATGCGACAGTGCACGATTAAAAAAGGCTACAGAAAACCCCGAGATTCTCCATTTATACCGCATCAGTGTAGTTGCATTTCTGTTGCCGTCGCGCAGTATCTGTTTCTACTAAGTCGCAGATTGCAAACTGGAGACACGCGTAGCAATAGAGAATGCAGTGAAAAGGCAAGTAAAAAAACTCGCCCGCGCAGGGACTCGAACCCTGGACCGTTAGGTTAAAAGCCTAACGCTCTATCGACTGAGCTACACGGGCCCTTAGTTAGAACTTGCAACGAGACATCTTCTTTGTTCATGAATGTGCTACTCCGCCATGACAAGACACTTTGTTTGCTGTTTACAAACAACCTCCTCAATATCTTAGAGCTCACCGATCGGATGACTGAGATACACGGGCACTGGTAATTTAAATATCAACGAGTTGTATTTGTTGTTCGCAAACATATTATCGCCCGTGACAAAGCCGCACCTTTGCTCCTTGTAAGCTGTCTCGTCCAAGCTTCACGCGTGTAGTGCGTGCACGTTGCCAGGCATACTAGCTTTTGTGATTACTGTAATCAGAAATCGGAATAAATTTTGTTGTGGAGTGGCCCTGCCAGCGGCAATGCTATTGTGGACCATGTGCATTTCTCTGAAACTAAACGTTTATAATCAAACGGCTGATTGTCTAAGGAATAATTGCTTTCTGTTCATCGCCATGGCTCGGGTCAAACCTAACTAATTGCCTTTGGTAAAACGGACTTATATAGATTCCGTGGTGTAGTGGTTATCACATGCGCCTAACACGCGGAAGGCCCCCGGTTCAATCCCGGGCGGAATCATCATTTTGACGGGTCCTTGTTTCATATTATCACAGCTGTCCTGGAATGCAACAGTGCACGATTAAAAAAGGCTACAGAAAACCCCAAAATTCTCCACTCATACCGCATCAGTGTAGTTGCATTTCTGTTGCCGTCGCGCAGGATCTGTTTCTACTAAGTCGCAGTTTGCAGACTGGAGACACGCGTAGCAATAGAGAATGCAGAGAAAAGGCAAGTAAAAAAGTTTCACCCGCGCAGGGACTCGAACTTTGGACCGTTAGGTTAAAAGCCTAACGCTCTACCGACTGAGCTACACGGGCCCTTAGTTAAAAGTTGCAACGAGACATCTTCTTTGTTCATGAATGTGCTACTCCGCCATGTCACAACACTTTGTTTGCTGTTTACAAACAGCCTCTTCAATATCTTAGAGCTCACCGATCGGATGACTGAGATACACGGGCACTGGTAATTTAAATATCAACGAGTTGTATTTGTTGTTCGCAAACATATTAGCGTCCGTGACAAAGCCGCACCTTTGCTCCTTGTAAGCCGTCTCGTCCAAGCTTCACGCGTGTAGTACGTGCACGTTGCCAGGTATACTAGCTTTTGTGATTACTGTAATCAGAAATCGGAATAAATTTTGTTGTGGAGTGGCCCTGCCAGCGGCAATGCTATTGTGGACCATGTGCATTTCTCTGTAACTAAACGTTTATAATCAAACAGCTGATTGTCTATGGAATAATTGCTTTCTGTTCATCGCCATGGCTCGGGTCAAACCTAACTAATTGCCTTTGGTAAAACGGACTTATATAGATTCCTTGGTGTAGTGGTTATCACATCCGCCTAACACGCGGAAGGCCCCCGGTTCAATCCCGGGCGGAATCGTCATTTTGACGGGTCCTTGTTTCATATTATCACAGCTGTCCTGGAATGCGACAGTGCACGATTAAAAAAGGCTACAGAAAACCCCGAAATTCTCCACTCATACCGCATCAGTGTTGTTGCATTTCTGTTGCCGTCGCGCAGGACCTGTTTCTACTAAGTCGCAGTTTGCAGACTGGAGACACGCGTAGCAATAGAGAATGCAGTGAAAAAGCAAGTGAAACGGTTTCGCCCGCGCAGGGACTCCAACCCTGGACCGTTAGGTTAAAAGCCTAACGCTCTAACGACTGAGCTACACGGGCCCTTAGTTAAAAATTGCAACGAGACATCTTCTTTGTTCATGAATGTGCTACTCCGCCATGTCACGACACTTTGTTTGCTGTTTACAAACAGCCTCCTCAATATCTTAGTTCTTTGTTTATTGTTACATTCTGTTACAGCATACACTATACAACGAACAATGGTATTTATATTTAAATTTTAAGATTTCTTTGCAGAAATTCCTTCGAAAAGTTCTAATTTTCTTGATAGTCGGGACAGAAACTTCCAGGGCCCAGCCTTTCTACAACAATCACTGAAACAATAACACATTTATAAATACATTGTAATATATAGTCTTTATTAACAAGTCATTATTAATAGACAAAAACAGTCGAGCAGATTATAGATTTGATATTGGGCTCATGATTTTCTTATTTCTGCGAACCCAAGTTCGGTCTAAGTCGAGTATTTGCTGTGAAGATTCTAGAAGTCCATTTGTTTTGAAAGCATTGCTGAATCTAGAAGCTTGTTTATGCAGAATACCCTAATCGGAAAGAGAATTTCGAACACTTGTTCTGGTTTCTAAAACAACCTGTTTGACTGTTTTTGTGACAGAAATACACAAAACTGTTACAGCCATTACTGTCGTATGCCCAGGCGCCCAGCAAATATGTCATTTTAATTAGAGTTGACTTGAATGATAGAATTAATTTTGACATTCTGAAAAGGAAGGTAATTAGAGAAAGTGATTGATTTTCCCGTTTTCAAAAGAAAGTCATCCTTTGTTTTTTTAAACTTGTTTTCGGTTTCCTTTGACTGCCTTCAGATCCTGTATTGTCTCCCTAAAACATAAGTATATCAGCAAAATAGCTCACAAAATAGATACAATACTCTACTGCATAGCAACTAAGCTGATTGATTACTGAAGTTAACGACGAAGAAACATTTTAGATATTACAGATTTTCGTTATCACAGCCAATGCGTTTTCAGTTTTGAAAGAAGCAATTTTTAGGGAAATTTCGACCGTTTCATTTGTTTAATTTTCAGTATTCTCACACGTTTTGTAATTTTCAAGTCCTTGAAATTTAGGTTTGTTAAGCCCGAAATAGCGATTTAATCTTTAGTTGCGATCAAATCCACAACCTTTGGTGGAAAAAAGAGAGCTGTTGCTTTGTCAGCCTTGATTTCCAAGTCTGGCTGGCTTTCCCAGACAGACGTGTGGGATGAGAACGCACTTGTGCTTTGGCTTTGTGCCAGCCACTCAATATTGCAACTTTGTGTTATGCTCTCTTTAGCATAAACGCTGACTTCAACAAAATGGTGTGACTAACTAGTTACTTTAAAGAGTGCCTGTACGTGCGTAGGTGACTGTTGGCTGAATCTCTATTTTCAGCCAGCAGCAGTCACATATCTATATATTTTTCTGATGTTGAAGCCGCCCTTATTTTGGGCTGCAAATTTATGCTATTTATGGAATTTTAAATGCAATTTTTACCTTTGGGCGCAAGCTGTTTGCGCCCAATTTCTGCGATTCTTGCCACATTCGCAGCCTGGCTCGCTGCAAAATTGCTGATTTGCTGCTTGCTGCCTAACTCGCAGCCAACAACTACGACACATCAAGCGACGTGGTCGCAATTTTAAAAGTTTCCATTAATATGAAAACTAGGGCCCCTTTTAATATTACTTTATATAGGTAACGAAAAATGAACTGAGCTTAGGGGGAGGGACCTTTCCTGGGGGGCCCGGTTCCGCAAAAATAATTTTGAGTTTGAAAAATTGAGAAACGCAAAATTTTTCCAAGTTCTGGCCGATTCCTTTCTCCAAACTTGGATCTTAGAGCCTGAAACACAAGTACAATATTAAGACAAAAATTAACAAAATCCACAAAATCAACGCATAGTTACAAAATCGCAAGTTTCACATTATTCAAAGTTGAAAGCCATGGATCAAATCACAGTTAATTTTAAACTTTTATTTTTAGTCTTCAAAGTTAGCTTTCATAAACTATTAATTCGCGCAAAACTAAACCGAAATATTTCTTCCTTGAGTTTAAAACGAAAACTGTTGCAATTCTATTCCAAATTCAAACTTCCTGAAAATATACAAAAACAAATTATGCAAGATAACGCAAAAACACAACAGTAATTACACTTCTTTCAAAACCAAAATACCATCAGCCAAGTCATACAGCCCAAAATTCCCGTTCAAATAGTTCATTATACCAAATTCCCCTTCTAGGGCGCTCGCATTTGAGCCTATTCGCCCCAACGATTTCTTGAAAACATCCCATGGATCCTTAAGATTTTTCGACTTTTTAAAGATTTCCCGAGTAAACCAAATTGCCAACTGCGCCTCCTGAATGGCCAGATTGGCACTAATTTGTAATTTACGATTTTTCCGCGCCACAAAACCCAAAATTTTCTCTTGCATAATCAAATTTCTGTATGCCAATTGGTTTAAACCTGCCACCCATATGCCCTCCGGGGTAGCTATCTTTTTGAGCAGTTGGCAAACTTTTTGCCACAAATTCGAAACTCGAGGGCAGAGAACAAATACATGGATCACATCTTCGATTACCTCAATATTATTTTGAAGACAGAAATCACAAAATTCGCTATTTCTTTTATCGATTTGATTCTTTCTTTTGTTAGTCATTAAAACATTATGCACCAATTTTAAATGTACATCTAAAGCAATACCTTGAACAAACTTAGTTTTCATGGCTGACCAGATATATTCCTAATCATTTGGGTTTATAGCTGGAAATTTTTCAAGCCATTTTTCTTGCATTTTCTCTCGTTTTTTCGAAAATTTTTTGCCCACTAAAAATTCGTAAATTTGCTTCAATTTTGCATCTTTGTGCTTTGTTCCCAAAGCTTACAGAATCAGGATTAAAGTGAGGCTCAAGCTGTATTTCAGCCTGCCGTAATTCTTTATAGAATTTCGGAGCTTGTGTGCGATTGGCAGCTGCTTGGGATTTATCTTTGACCATTTCATAGAAATAGTCAAAGGTCAAATGCCAAGCCTGATTGCTGCCCAAACGCCTTCGGATTAGTATAGCAGACCTTTGTGCTAAAATTTTAAGTTCAATTTTTGGAAGTCCAATTCCTCCTTTAGTTTTTGGAAGAACAGCACAGTCTGTGCTGATTAAATTTTGAGGAATTGGATGCGAGAAATATTTTGAAATTAATTCCATCATTCTGTTAATTTTTCCACTTTCTGGTGATACGAACCAGGTCGTATACCAGAGAGTGGACAAAAAATAGGTCATCAGTCCAGTAACTCTTCCATAGGCAGAAATTCTCTCCGGAGGTACGCTCTCTTTCAAACTTGATATAACTTTGTTAAAAATTTCTTCGGTTTTCGGGTTTTTTAAACCATTCGAGCTGACAAAAACGCCAAAAACTTTGACTTCTTTTTGAGGTATTCCTGGTATTCTGCAGGCACATTGGCCTCAGAGTACCCATTATACAAAAGAATTTGCGTCTTTTCGACTTTTAGTTTACCTCCTGAAGCTTCCTCAAAAGTCTCATACAATTTCAAAATTTCGTTAACTGATTTAAAATCCCTCACAGTGAAATTGGTGTCGTCCTCGCGTCCTAAAATCGAAATTCCTCGAATTAAATTTGACTTTATGACGAAATTTAAAAAGATTTCGTTGCATAGAACGTAAAGTAAGGGTGATAGGGGACATCCTTGCCGGATCCCTCGACCCAATTTAAAGGGTATCGAGAGATACCCATTAACTAAAACCG
The DNA here is from genome assembly GCA_030248195.1 of Trissonchulus latispiculum. Taxonomy (NCBI): domain Eukaryota; kingdom Metazoa; phylum Nematoda; class Enoplea; order Enoplida; family Ironidae; genus Trissonchulus; species Trissonchulus latispiculum. Next base: position 11,822 of record JASAND010006529.1, read on the forward strand.
AACTTTGAACTTGATTTTCATTGTAAATTATGTCTATCCAAGCTCTAAAGTTTGGCCCAAACCCAAATTGTTTGAGTGCCAATTTAAGAAATTCCCACTCAACTACATCAAAGGCTGACATTTGGTCAACTGAGAGAAAAATGCACTGTTTTCCTTAAATTTCGCATAGTCCAGCACCCCAGTTAAACTCAAAATTCCATCCCGAATATCTCTCCCAGGAACCGCGCAGGTTTGGTTGTTTCTAACCAAACAAGCCATGACCTGAGAGAGCCTATTTGTCAAAATTTTAGCCAAAATTTTGTAATCTACATTTAGCATACTCAAAGGGCGCCAGTTTTTCCGGTCCGCCCTGTCACCATTTCCTTTGTATAAGAGCGAAATTATGCCTATATATATGTCTTTTGGAAGTTTTCCGTTTCTAAAACTTTGATTATAAACTCGGGCCAAAAAAGGGGCGCAAATTTCCAAATGAGACAGATAAAACTCTATTGCAAGCCCATCTTTTCCGGGCACTTTGCCAGTAGCAAACTGCTTAATTGCAGTTTCTGCTTCCTCAACCGAAATTTCTCTTTCTAACGCTGAAATCGAAATGCTCGGAACTTTTGCCTCCGTAGCTTCCAGAAACTTTTTCGCTTTTTCCAAATCTCTGCCGACACTTGAAAATAATTTCTCATATTGGGTTCTCATTTCACCCAAAATTTTATTATTTCCTGTCAAAATTTCACCGTTTTCAGCCTTTAGAGTGTAAAAATAACGCTTTTCTCCTTCCACCTTTTCAATTTTCTTCGCACTCACAATTGAAAAGTTGTCGTAAAGCTCATCTTTTTTTATGAGCTCGACCCAGAATTTTCTCAATTTCCTGAAGTTCAATTTTTCGCATTTTGTGTTCAAGAATTGCCTTTCGTTCCTCGTTTCCGGATTGCTGAGCCAAAGACAATTCTTGCTGCAAGATTGAATTTTCTTCTTTCTTTCTTTGTGCGATTAATTTTCCATTAAATTTGAACAGATTTCTCATTACTTCTTTGTGATTTTCCCATTCAAATAAAATTTCGGAATTTGGCGAGTTTTCAACTTTTTGCTGTGCTTCAAAAGTTTGCTCCATAAAGTCGTACATGAACGACGGTTCTAGAAAACAGCCTTTGGGCATTTTCCAATAACCGCGCCCTCTCGGCTGGTAAAAGAGTGAATCTGAAATTAAACATTCTATACCTTTATGATCCGAGAATGTGGTATGGAAGTAGTTAATTTGCATAAAACTTGCCGAGTGCCTATTTAAGGTGTAGATTCGGTCTAATCTGCTGGCACAATCGTGGTTTCTACTATGATGACTAAATTCTATTCTTGTGCCAAACTTCTTTCTAAAAACATCAACAAAATCAAATTTTTGTTCAATTTCTCCAAATTCAAGTCTACCCGCCGTTGCATGATGAAGAACCGAATATGAATTAGAGCTTGAACTTCGGTCTAGGCTTGGATCTGAAACAAAGTTAGTCACCACCTAGAATTATTGACTGATGATCTTTGCTTCTTTGAACAATAATTTCATTTACTTTTTTAAAGAAATCAGGCCGTTTTTTAGAATCAGTTGGTGCATAAACATTAATGAAAAGAATTTTGTGATTTCCAAAATTTAAGCTCACAATTACCAAACGTCCACTTTGTTCGAAGATTAAAGAACAAATTCCAGCAATTCTATGACTAATTAAAATGCAGGCTCCACCTCCTTGACCGGTATAATACGAACGATAGGTCTTGAATTTGTGTTCAAAAATTTGTTCAAAATAGGAAGTTTTATAGTTAAAATTTGTTTCCTGGACAAACACTTTGTCATTTGTCCTGATCAGCTGAAATAAACTTTCAATTTTAGAGTTCCTTTTCAACCCATCTGCATTAATACAGACCAAGGAGAGTGGAGCCATTTCTCATGACACCACACACAATAGGAGGGGGGAGATCTACTTGACCCTTTTTTCTCCAGATCCATTCGGCGTGGTCTCCAGAGGGCGCTTTTGTGATCGGCTCTTCCTGAATACCTCCAACTCCGCCGCGATCTCTGGCACCCTCAGCATCTTAATTCGCAGCATTGTGAGCATGTCGCCCAGAACGTTGCGCCCTCTCCACATCGTTGTATCGTAGACTCGGGGGTCATTCACCCCGAACCCGCAGCTCCACACCATGTCGGACGGGTTTGCCTCCACAAGGCGCTGCCCGTCCGTCATCAGAAGGGCAGTCCGAACCTCCGAATTTTGGCTAAACTTAGCCACCAGGCCCTGCCACATCGCCGAGAATTTCTCCGTCTCCTCCCAAGCCTTTTCCTGTTCCGGGGAGCCATGGATCTGGTCCCCCATCCGTTTCACCTCGCCCGGGTTCTCCTTTTCCAAAAGTTTCTTCGCCTCCTCCTCCGTCTGCCCCATATGCTTCGCCTTTCTCCAGTAATAGAAATGTTCGTTGGTCCGGTAGGTTTCGCCGCCGAGATGGAAGGGGGCCTCGTAGTGATTGGAATACGGGTACTTACGGGTGAAGAAAGATACCATCTTTCTCCCGTAAGCCCTCTGGTAGAACCGGCTCTTGTGTTCCAGGAGGGCAGGCCAGGTCGGGGCCTGATTTGCCGACAGCGACAGGTTGGTCTGGGAGGTCGACCAATCCGCCTGACCGAATTCCGGGGCTTCCTCCTCGTCCGCCGTAGAGTAGCCCTCCGCCGATTCAGAGGGCACCCGCTTTGTCGCCTCCGCCGTTCCCAGGGAAACCAGACCCTCCGTCTCCATTAGGACCACATCCCCTTGGGCACCTGATCCTCCCGCTTCCGCTGAACCAGTTGGCAGGGTCTCCCATCGCCTAGGGGGCAGGGGATCCCGTGTCCTGGGCTGGGGCCGGGGGATCACCTCGTCGTTGTGGCATGCCCGTCGGTAGTGCCCCGAACCAAAGCACCGGTTACACCAAGTGCCCCAGTTCGGGTACCACAGTTGGACCCGATGTTGAAAGTACATACCCTGGGGGTGTAGGCCGCGTAGCCAGGTATCACATGATCCTTCCGCACCTAAACCACCACAGACCGGCCGCCGTCTTTCATCGAGGTCCGCCGCCCATTGGAACCCTTGTAGAAGGTCCACTTGAAGGCAGAGGCCACCTCATACCCCAAGGTTCCCAACCACCGGGCCACGTCGTCCTCCGTGTCCGTAATGGGGATATTATAAAGGTAGATGGTGCGGAGGTTGAGGTAAAGCCTCTCTTCCTCCTTGGGCATTTCCAACCCCACCAAAATGTTCCCCAGCTTTACACCATCCTTCAGGATCCGGTCCCGCAGGGCCTTCCCCCCATAGACCAATTTCAAGTGGAACCTCCCTGCCCGGCGTACGAACTCCGGCAGGGTGTCCCCCTCGTTGCCCTCATCTAACAGTTCCACCAACCTTTGCGTAGTTTCCTCCTGAAACTCTTCCGGGATGGCCAAATAACCTGTCCGTTGGATCAGATCGTTCCTGGTGTTTTCACTGGCATCCGCGGATGGAGTGAATTGTCCGGTCTGCTGCTGATCATCTTCCGTTTCATCGCTTCTTCCGGGGGGGGGAATAGCCCCATTTAAATCTGGCTGAGGGTGGGTCATAAAGCCCACTCACCCCAGTAATAGGCAGAAATAGAATAATAGGCAGCAGCAATCAGAATGAGAATAATAATAGTAAAGAAACACTTACAGAATGGCAATGATGAAATCACAACGATCTTAGCTCCGGGAGCCGAGAAGCGATGTAGCGCTTCTACCAGGGCTGATGGACCAGGAAGAAACCAAGGACAAGCCCGAACGGGAGGCGTCAGGCACCCTCGTACCCACAAAACCGGGACCTAGAAGAGAGAAGGGAAGAGGGAGGGTCAGCTTCTCACTCACTATTGAAAGTAAAGAATTGGTCCCGCCGGGGATCGAACCACGGCCCTTCTGCTCTAGAGTCAGACATGCTACCGCTACACCACAGGGCCATCAGCTGAACTCCCATTACAGGCTTATCAATCTTTCCTATGCCTGCTTCCCTTACCCCCGGGTTTCTTTAAGACGCGTCCCGCGGTTTACTCAACTCGGAATCGAACCGAGAGCGCATCCAGCGCAGGGCATTCTGTGCTCCCCCGACACACGTTCCAGACCCCTTTAGATCCAACCGACCAGAAGCAACTACCGGGGGACCGGAGACAGGAGTCCAATCCGGGTCCTGAGGCAGCCTCAACACATGTAGCGCTTCTACCAGGGCTGGAGGACCAAGAAGAAACCAAGGACAAGCCCGAACGGGAGGCGTCAAGTACCCTCGTACCCACGAAACCAGGACCTAGAAGAGAGAAGGGAAGAGGGAGATTCAGCTTTTCACTCACCATTGAAAGTAAAGAATTGGTCCCGCCGGGGATCGAACCACGGCCCTTCTGACTCCGGAGCAGACATGCTAACCACTACACAACGGGACCATCAGCTGAACTCTTC
>JASAND010006530.1:0-15967 GCA_030248195.1 Trissonchulus latispiculum
CCCATGACCCACTTGACCCAAACGCCAATTTGACCCAAACCCAAGGCGACCCATGAAATTTGAAAATTCCGTGACCCAGACCCAAATGACCCAATCGTTGTCGTGACCCAGACCCAGTTGACCCAGGAATTTTCGTGACCCAGACCCAAATGACCCAATAAAATAACTCGACCTTAACTGAATTTACATTATCCTTTTGTGAAGTGGTTTTGAAACGCCATAACTTTCTTGATTTTTGAAATTGGATAAGTAGTAGGTAGGTATACCTATACATACCGATTTGTATAGTTTGCAGGTTCATAGCTCCTCAATCTTGTCATTTTCATTATTTCAGTAATAGTTATTTTACTTGGAAGGTCTGATTGGTTGATGTAGCAAAGTATTTAAAATTTCAAAATCTATGGAAGTGTACATGGCTTTTGTCACGTGACCCGGCGAAAACATAAACATAAAACCCAGACCCAAAGTGACCCACAGGAAGCTTGACCCAGACCCACACTGACCCAAACGGTTTAGAAAATCGGTGACCCAAGACCCAGTGACCCAAGCAAAAATGGCGACCCAAACGACCCATGACCCAGTGACCCATGACCCAGTTTCCATCCCTGATATTAGGATTCCAATGAATGCAATGTTCATCCCACACTGACGCCTGCAAGTGTACCTATACGTGGATTCGGAACAATCCTAGAGATGCAGCCAGCCCCCCTGATCTTGCCTGACCAAAAACAGAATTTATTTATTACACTACTCATTGTACGCAGTTGATTAGCATTAACAAAAACAGTAAAAAGGGTAGAAATGGAGATTAAACAAAAACAAGAAAAGTCAATGATAAAACCGTGTACATAAAAAAAGAGTCAAACAACAACAATGCAATTGTGGTTACCAGAAAAATGAGTGTCCGTCCGTCCAAAATCCAACTTTTCTTCGCAAAGCCCACTTTTTTTGCGAAATGTGGCATCAAGAGTCCACAATACTATTATTAAGAAGAAGAGTAAGCCGCTAGAGAACACAACAATTTTTAGCCATCGTGTATCGTTTTTCTAGAAATTAATATTCTCTACTGCACTGGCAGAACCGGACCCGGGTTCCTTTACTTCACAGCAGATTGAATATAATGGCAAACACCCGGATGCTGGCTTTTTCCTACAGGGGGGGGGTGAGGGGTGGGCCCCCCCCAGAAATTCGTTCCCCCAGACTTGGGTCGCCCCCCCAGGATTCGGGCCTTCCCCTCCCCAGAACTCTAAAATGCCCGGAAAAATAGGGTTTTGAGGGTAAATTTTGAAAAATTTTTCCGGCTTCGCCGGATTTTTACCCATTTTTAAGCATTTTTTAGCTATTTTAAGCTTAAATTTAAGTTAAAAATAGTTAATTTTTTAGCTCAGCAGCATAAAATAGCTATTTTAGGCATTTTTTGAAAAATTTTTCTCCCCCCCCAGAAATCCGAGCCCCCCCAGACTTCCCCCCCACAAATTTTTGCCTAGGAAAAAGCCAGGGATGTATTCAAATATGTCTATAGTATTTACACATTATGTATACTACACAGATGTCCAGAGCATATTCTACTGGGCGGCAGGAAGGGCATAAACGTCGTTTCAATAAAAATTTCTATCCAAATAAACAAGTAGGTGGCCCTTTTGGTAACAACTTTCGCCGTGAAAAAATCACCTAGAAGGCAGAATTTAAAAAAACTTTTTACTCACTTTTTGTCTTTGACAAAAAATGCGCTTATTTTGGCATTAAAAACTGAGTTTTTTCAGCGTACGCTATAAAATACGTATATCTTTTCAAATGTTCGACACCTCCGGATGCTCTGCTACTCAAGAGGACCCCAAAGAACCCTCGGCCCCACCCTCAAGAAAAACTTCCCAGAATATGCCCAGATTTGAGCATTCCGAAATGACAGTTCAAAAAAGAAATACTGATTACGGTAAATGACTAAAACTGTATAAAGCTTTCCTCTCAAATACGCCGCGAAACAGCACCAAATAACTATAAGTACAGAGTGAGTAGTCGAAATGCAAGCAAAAGCCAACAAGACAAGAAGGTAAACTAAAAGAATGAAATGCACAGCATACTACTTCTGTAAGGCAAAACGGTAACCGAGATGTGTTACACAGGCATCAAGCAGACATAAAAGATCGCAGGATACAAATCACAAAGCCCGCAGAAAATTGTCAAACAAATCAACGTACAGTAACACAAGTATAGTAAAGAAAAGATCTACAAAATCAACAACACTGTCGTGTCCTACAAAACTGGTCCAACAGGGGGTGAGACACAGGTAACACGACTCTCATTCATTATTGTCTCCATACAATGACTTCCCTATCGGGCCCAATGCGGACCTTTATCCGAACGTCCAAACTGACCAGGAGCTCCTTGTTGGAGGCGAAGTGGACATGGAACTTGTCCCGGAGGCCGAGGGCGCACTGAAAACCGTGACCAAATCGCTCGTCCAAAGAGTCCGCAATGTCCCGAGCCGCGTCCACGGACAGCTTCCCATCGCACTCCGACAGACACTCGGAGGCAGTCGCCACTACCTTATCACGAATCTAAAAAAGACAATAGCTACACAACAATCCCGAACGATCAGATTCGGTGATATGTTGCAGTAGGCCCCCACTGCAGGATAAGTAAAGGACATGAGCTTGATCAATTCAACAGAAGACAACATTTTCATCGTGTACATCCCTCTTCATAGAATTTTTATTTTTATTTTATTTTTTATTTTTAAATTTATTACAACAATGTGATTTAACTCCGCGGCGGCCCAGCCCCAATGCCGCGGCCACATACGTACAGCAGAAAACGAATTTTCAAATATGCAGTCAAATGTTGAAATTTTGCGACCAGCAAATGCCATTTTGTGAAAAGTCACACTTTTGTGAGATATGAGTGGCACACTAGAAAAGAAGCTTAAGGTGCTGGTTCGGGTTCGTGTATTTTTGGGCTTTAAAAGCGCAATTTTGTCGTTGAAATTCGTTCAAATTTGCTACAATTACATTATTTAGCCTATTAAACATTTTAGAAAATCGCGGCTTGAAAATTTGAGTTTTGGAGAAATTAGCTTTAATCCGCCATAACTTGCACTGTGGCCACCCTACAAAGATGAACTTATAGTTGTTGCATTGAATGTGTACAATCATTGAATGTATACATTCAATGGCCAAATCATTGAATGTATACATTCAATGGCAAACTTATTGAATGTGTACATTCAATGATTGTTGTCATTGAATGTAAACATTCGATGATAAACTTATTGAATGTACACATTCAATGACCTGAATCTTTGAAAGTGTAGCTTGTCACATTATTTCGCTCATAATTTAAAGTTTGTACCCTAAATAGTGTTGTGCGTTGGCCGTTGTGTGTTGTGCGATAAAATATCTATAACGAACCGAAAAATTTTTATTATTTCGCCTAGAGGCGAGATACTTGTGATCGGATTTGTCTCTTTTTGAACTGTTTCTGCTCTTAGCTGAAAACATGCCCTATGCTCAGCACAGGCCTCAATACGTGGCTGTTTTGGTACCTGGGGGGCATTGACAGAAGTTGTCATGCAAATATTTGACATTGAAATAACGTTTTTCTTAGACTTCGTATAACTGTTGTTATTCAAAAGAAGCCGAAATTTTTAAATTTTAAATAAAATTTTATTCTGTAATAATTAAATGTTCTTTCTGCAACTTAACTCTTTTAGTGCCCCCTTTGGTTGAATATAAAATTCTGGATTCATCAGTTTTTGTACAATATGCAAATTAGTTTCCCCAGTGGTGGTCTCAGTTAGCATTCTTCAATGATGGAAAGCAGTTTGAATTCCTATGTATGGTTCGACATCGTTTGTAGGTCGTCACAGAAACAATCATGGGTTTCTCTAAACTATTACCAGAAAATGGATCTGTGGAGGGGTTTTAGCAAACCCTAGATAGGGTGTGAAATTCAGTGAACCACACTCGTATACTTGAGTGGAGGAGTATGCAATATAATAGTATCCATGAAATCTAGAGGTGAAACGATGGCTTAGTTGGCCTGTAGTAAAAAGCTTTGACATGGAATTCTATTTATTTTCATTTACAGATTAAAGGTGTTTTTCCAGCAGCCAGAGTTGGCTCCGGGTCCAAATTTTCGGACCCCTCCCGGACCCGCTACGTCAGGCCGGAAGCCGTCCAGACCCAGATCCATGTACCCGGATGTAAATAAAGTGCCATTTTGCATATCAACGATAAATTAAACATTTTTAAAGTTTCACTGTTAGACTACTACTTAAGCATAAAAGTATTTTTATACATGCTATACTTAAAGAGTAAACCCCAGATTAATTTTTTAGTTTTACAATGTTATATATGTCATAGCGTTATACGATTAGAATAATCAAACTGCTAGTTAAGATGATATAAAGTTTTTAGTATAACTGTATTTGTGATTTTACTGTTTTCGCCCACTTTTTCTAAGAAAAACGTATACTTTTTTGGAAATACACTCCATAATTTAAAGTTACTGAGGCAAAATTTAACTAATTTCTGTAAAAAACCTCTTCGTAGAACACATTTTACGCCTTTAATGCAATTGTGTTTTGTCTAAGCTTGTAAGTAATATAATTGTCTAAGCTTCTAAGTAATCTATGCTTCTACTTCTAATTCTTTTAATTCTCGACTGTCTCATAAAAATTGCACTTTACAAAAGACAAAATGACTTGCTTTAATAAAAATGAAATGTTGGCATTGTGTCTTTTTAGCAACTTTTAGAGAATCTTTTATTCCACAGCACTCCAGCCAAAGAGACAACCCAGCATAAGGACAAAGTTTCAGTTACTTTTTCCTTTTCAACAACCTGGATTAACGTTCTTAAAATCATCTACTTCGGTAGTTTGATAGGCGCACACTTTCCAAATTAAAGCAAACCATAAACGGAACATTAAGGCAAACCTTACTTCGGTATGCTAACATCTTACTAAAGATTTTAGCGTACCAAAGAATCAACATCAACTCCTTCAAATCACATAGAAAGGAAAGGGCTACGTTCAGCGGCGAGATAGTGACCCTTTTTAGGGGCCTACTTGTTTGTCTTCGAAGGGATTTTCGTGGTCGCCGAACATGAATCTGAAGTCCGTTTTTTGATTAGCTTTTCGTTAGTTCAGTATAAGCTAAAGTTGTAAGCTTAAGGGGGGGGGCGACTAAACTTTTGCCCCGACTTTGTCCGATTGGCCTACTTTTTGGCGAAGTTATAGAGCATGGGTGTGGTCAAGAAAATACTTGGTCGTTGGTTCTTAGCTGCCTTCCAGCCATGCGCAGCCGTCGGGTTTATGTGCCCGACCCCCCCTTTTTCACAACTACCAACATAATTAATTAAAAATTTCTGCTGACTGCAGAAATTCTGCAGCGTGAAAAAATTTTTATGCCAGCTTTAATCTTCAAAAATTGCCAAAATCGCCTTCTTTGGGCAATGGTACCCCAGAAATCGAAAAATTCAAATTTTTCGAAATTATAATTTTTTGAAATATTTAAACTCAGCGTGGTCGAAAACACACCCACAAACGATTTCAGCTCGATTAGTGAAGGTTTGAGACTTCTATGGCTGCAGAAAGCCTCTACACAGGATCCGACAGACTGAAAATGGCGATTTTGGCAATTTTTGAAGATTAAAGCTAGCATAAAAATTTTTTCACGCGGCAGAATTTCTTGCCATTTGGCACAAATGAGTACTCTTATAGGGCCTCCCTGTATGCCAAATTACAGCCTTATAGCTCGCACCAGTAATAAAATATTCCTTTCGTTAGACAAAAATTTTTAAATTTTTGCCGAAACTTCAACTTTGAAGAGTAATTCCCTTAGATGCAGATAAGGTACAGACTTCTAGTATTTTTCTGCGGATAGGGGCACATGTGCCAACTCACATTGGTGAATGGCAACCTTGCAACTAGGGGTTTGCAGCCAGCAGAAATTTTTAATTAATTATGTTGGTAGTTGTGAAAAAGTGGGGGTCGGGCACATAAACGCGACGGCTGCACATGACTGGAAGGCAGCTAAGATCTGAGCACCCGGTATTTTTTTGACCCCACCCATGCTCTAAATCTTCGCCAAAAATCAGGCCAATCGGACAAATTCGGGGCACCCCCACTTTAGTAGCCCCCCCCCCTTAAGGTGGCGATTCCCTTTGGTCACATAAAGTTTGCACTACTATTACTCATTCATTACTTGCAGTTAAGAAGCCATTTTTATATCAAAATGTAGCTTGGATAGCTTGACATTTTCTCTTTTTAATGCATGCGACTAAACCAATGTTGCTTTTCTAAAATATTTTTTAACACATTTTAGAAGAAGTATAATTTTCCAGAATTTTTGCAATCGTCCGTAGCAGCAGGTAAGTAGCAGCCCTCCAGCTTGCATGGTGAATCGCTTAACAAATTTGGGATAAGTAGGCAAAATACAGGTTACGCACACATTTCAGCTTATTTCTCTACAACGAAGCGCGATTTCACAATAAGCTTACACCTTAAGCTTACAACTTTAGCTTATACTGAACTAACTAACGAAAAGCTGATCAAAAAACGGACTTCAGATTCGTGTTCGGCGACCACGAAAATCCCTATATGCAACTTTTCAGCAAAATCGAAGACAAAAAATTTTTCGGTTCGTTATAGATATTTTATCGCACAACACACAACGGCCAACGCACAACACTATTTAGGGTAAAAACTTTAAATTATGTGCGAAATAATGTGACAAGCTACACTTTCAATGATTCAGGTCATTGAATGTATACATTCAATAAGTTTATCATAGAATGTTTGCATTCAATGACAACAATCATTGAATGTACACATTCAATAAGTTTGCCATTGAATGTATACATTCAATGATTTGGCCATTGAATGTATACATTCAATAATTGTACACATTCAATGCAACATAGTCATTCGAATCCTCTCACCAAGACCTACAACTTTGCTCTTGAGAGTATTCTTCGATTCCTTAAGGTTTAAGAGATAACAGCGAAAATTGATTTTCGAGGTCCAAAACCGACCATTTTTCGAAAAACCAAATATTGCAAGATTTCGACAGCTTCAACAGCGTTGGTCAGTCGGTCAAGTATTGTCCATATTTGTAGTCCAAAAACGACATGCCATGTCCAACGGAGAGCTCTCTGTGGCTCTCAGCCTTCGCACAGCAAAGATAATGTGAATTTTGAAAATCACAACCAGTTTGTTTTGAACACAGATTTTTCTCAACTCTTGGAAGCAATTAAAAAACGGCTTCACACACGTATTTTTGGGACAATTGCCGAGGGCTATTTTTCATGGTTTCGCGTTTTGTTTTTCTATTCGAAAGGAATAAGCGTCCAAACTTGAAAATTTTGACAAAAATCGTACAAAATTGACGTTTTTCTCAAAATCTTGAGATTCTTTACTCGTTAAACAATTTCAGAAAAATAGCCCTCGGGAATACGTTTCTTTTGAAGCCTGAACTGGTCGCTTTTCTTTAGCTTTCCCACATTTCGAGAAATCCATGTTCAAAAATTGTTTTCATGTTATTGCAAGTTGTTGTTCAAATTTCATGTTGTTCAAGCCAAAGAGTTGAAATGAGACAGCTATACTGTACCTAGTTGTAACAAGCACATTCTAAGCTTTGAAATGATATAAAAATTATCGTGGAACACCAAAAATTGAGCAAGTTACAGTGTTTCAAAATTTGCTGCAAATACCCGAACCAGCACCTTAAGCTGGGATGACTGGGCACCGACCGTTGACCCCGTCTCGACTCCCCTGCAAGACTGAAATTTCAGTTTTCACTTGTCACACTGACTTTCCTGAGTACCATACTTTTCTGCGACATACGAACGTATTATAGGCTCAACAATTGCACTGCGTCTTGCGGCTTAGGCTATGCGTCTGCACACGCAGCCTACACGCCATCCGCATTGGATTCCTCATCAGCACGTTACACAAAGTACCTGCGTATACATCATTGGGTGGACAAAAGAGCACAACCTGACTTGACTCACCAACTGTTCCGTTATGGTGAGTCGTCTGAGACCACCCGAGAGAGAGGGTCCTCCGCCGCCATGGGGCGCCTCGTGGTCCAGAGTCACGTCCGCCACAAAGACCCGGTAGTCTCCGGCCAGGACGGCGAGCATGCTGTGATCGTTGTAGTAGGTGGCGTAGCCGGTGCTGTCCCGATTGCCCACAATCACAGTCCAGAGGGAACACGGCCACCGGGCAGTCAGAAACGCCCCAACGGCCCGGGCCATCCCCTTCCGGTCCCGGGTCCACTGGAGGAGGCTCCGGAGGATCACTTCCAGAATCTCAGCCGACTGACGGCGCTCCATCGTTGTGCTGGGATCGATCATGGCGCCTTCACCTGCAAGTCGTACAACAGTCTGAGACTCACCAAAAGACTATACTGACTTATCAATATAAACTTAATATACTATCCAAGCGTCGTATAGTTGCCACTGTGAAGTATAGGGAACAACTCTCAAACTTAAGAATAAAAAGTTTCAAAGATTGACTTGAAATCTACAAAATCTCGAATCTATGAACATGAAAGGTTTTACAAAATTTCAACTCATTTAGGGTAACGCTGGGCTTACTCTAGTGGAGTCGATGGGGCAAGACCGCACCCGGGGGGGCGGTTCTAAAATAAATCTAGACCCATGTCCCTGTTAGACTCTGACGAAATAGCAAAAATTAAACTTTTGACAGGTTTACAGCAAATATATACTGCCATTTTGTAAGACTTAAACAAACTGCCAGAAAGCATTTCTAATCAAACTGCCAGAAAGCATTTTTAGTCCGAAAAGCAAAGATTTTGCAGCATCAGCGGACTACCGATTTTTGATAAATAGGCAAATTTTCAAAAATTTTCCGGTGTTGCCGGAAATGTTCGTAAAATGGCTACGTACTTTAGTTTAAATCCAGGTATTTTTGAGGACTTTTTGCGTTTCTACTTTCAAAATACACCAAATCTGCCAATTTTTGGTTCAGCTCTGCAAAACTCTGCCCCAGCCCAAAACTTTCTCCCCCGTGGCCGGAGAGCCCCTCCCCTCCTCCCGAAAAATCCTGGGTATTGTTTAGCAGGGTGTGGGGGCGCCCCCTTTTGGGTTCTCCCCCACTTTTTTGGGCTTTCCCACTCTATAAGGTGTCCAGAAAATGCCAAATTTTAAGGATTTTTGGTCAAAAAATAATCGTCTTATTTTGATACTAAAACTATCGAAATCGAAATGTTTGAGCACTTTCGAACTTAATTGTAGCAGTATACGTAGAAAACACGCATAATTCCGGTATTTTTGGCCATTTTACCCCCCCCCCCCCCCACAAGTGGGGCGGGGGACTCCCCCCACTTTTTGGCCAGAGAAACCCAGAAACCTAGAAATATCCTGATAAGCTACCTACAAACAAATTTTGCTCCGAAAAAATCTCTCAGTGGCCAAATTTTGTAGCTTCGCCAGGGATTTCTATTCGATGTTTGACCTTTTAAACACTAAATCTGCTTATTACTACAGTGCCACCTAACTTTTGTTGAGCATTATACCACAAAACGGCGAAATTTTTTGCATACGTATTTTTAGAAAAGCTTTGAAAAATATTCGCCCCCACCCCCAACAAAAATGCTTTGTCCCCCGAGGACCCGCTTAGAGAAAAAAAACATTCGTAGAATTAAGGCCGATAATGTGGGGTTAAAGTCTCACACTATCAGTACTACTGGCGGAGAATGAAAGTGCGGATTATGAGATTCATTTTATAGGCCAATAAAGTCCCTACAAACAAATAAATATAAACTAAACAAATACGTATCCTGCACTTACGTTGCACAATTTTCCTAGCAATCCGAAGCTTCTCAAACATTCGTTCCACGGTCTGATGCGTGCTGCCCGTGATCGGATCATAGACCTGTCGTATGTCCTGAACTCGTTCCGCGAGCTGAGTCGTAGACAGCGGGGCGCCCCCGATACAACCCGCCGTCTCACGACCCAGACTCTCAATGTCCTGCTCCATCTCCATCAGATCATGGAGGACCAGACGCCGGGCGGAGGCGGAAGAGGCGGGGGAGGGAGAGGGGGTGGAGGAAGATCGATCAGCAACGCCGCCACCCCCGCCCCCTGAGGAAGACCAGATGGAGGGAGAAAAGGGGGTGGTGAGGAGGAGGCCCCCGCCGCCGCCCAGAGCACCACCCAGGGCGCCGCCGGCCGCCGGAGAAGGAGGGACGAGGACGGACGCGGAGGAGAAGCTGCAGGAAGGACGGGAGAGGATGGCGGAGGACTCGCGCCACTCCTCCGCCAGACACTCCTAAACAGAAGGAAAAACCACACAACAGCCCTACAGAGAACAGACCATGATCAACTCAAAATACACCTAGAAAAAAATTCTAACCAAGCAGACTCCTTCAAACTTAAGCTTGGTTCGGTTGTGCCTGGGTGGCTCAATCGGTACAGCAGTGGCCTAGATGGCCATAGGTTATGGGTTCGATCCCCACCTCAGGCCCGAATTTTTCGGGTCGGCGGTGCTGTAGTGACAATCTTAGTTTCGTTTGTTCTTTCATCAGTCATAATTTCATGGGGTCATTCTCTGTAAATGACTACGAGGTGGGCAAACTGTGAGCTAAAGTGAAGCTAGAAGTAGAACGTGTAAGGGATTAAAACAGCTTTACAGTAACCTAGAGAAGTGGAAAACTTGAAAACACCGAACACATCAGAATACTGCGTTCTGGCAGGAAGATCCTGTAAAGAAGCGAATTCTCGCGCGTTGATCAGTTCAAAAACTCTTGTAATCGGCCCGGAACAATGAACAGACTAGATCCATAATATATATATATACAAGTAGGAAAAATGCTCCTTGCAGTCGCATGAAAAAAGTGGGGGAAGGGGGGGGGGGCAGAGCTGAACCAAAATTGGCAGACGGTGTATTTGGAAAAGGTGAAACGCAAAAAACTCTCAAAAATACCTGGATTTAAACTAAAGTACGTAGCCATTTTACGAACATTTCCAACACTGGAAAATTTTGAAAAATTTGCCGATTATCTGGAAAATTGTGAACTGCTGATGCTGCAAAATCTTTTGCTTTTCGGACTAAAAAATGCTTTCTGCGTAGTTTCTGATTAGAACGTTTCTGGCAGTTTGGTTTAAGTCTTACAAAAATGGCAGTATATATTTGGTTGTAAACCTGTCAAAAGTTTAATTTTTGTTATTTCGTCAGAGTCTAAACAGGACATGTAGGTCTAGATTTATTTTAGGAACCGCTTCGGGTGCGGTCTTGCCCCATCGACTCCACTAGAGTAAGTCCAGCGTTACTCTAAATGAGTTGAAATTTTGTAAAACCTTTCATGTTCATAGATTCGAGATTTTGTAGATTTCAAGTCAATCTTTGAAACTTTTTATTCTTAAGTTTGAGAGTTGTTCCCTATACTTCACAGTGGCAACTATACGACGCTTGGATAGTATATTAAGTTTATATTGATAAGTCAGTATAGTCTTTTGGTGAGTCTCAGACTGTTGTACGACTTGCAGGTGAAGGCGCCATGATCGATCCCAGCACAACGATGGAGCGCCGTCAGTCGGCTGAGATTCTGGAAGTGATCCTCCGGAGCCTCCTCCAGTGGACCCGGGACCGGAAGGGGATGGCCCGGGCCGTTGGGGCGTTTCTGACTGCCCGGTGGCCGTGTTCCCTCTGGACTGTGACTGGCGGCAATCGGGACAGCACCGGCTACGCCACCTACTACAACGATCACAGCATGCTCGCCGTCCTGGCCGGAGACTACCGGGTCTTTGTGGCGGACGTGACTCTGGACCACGAGGCGCCCCATGGCGGCGGAGGACCCTCTCTCTCGGGTGGTCTCAGACGACTCACCATAACGGAACAGTTGGTGAGTCAAGTCAGGTTGTGCTCTTTTGTCCACACAATGATGTATACGCAGGTACTTTGTGTAACGTGCTGATGAGGAATCCAATGCGGATGGCGTGTAGGCTGCGTGTGCAGACGCATAGCCTAAGCCGCAAGACGCAGTGCAATTGTTGAGCCTATAATACGTTCGTATGTCGCAGAAAAGTATGGTACTCAGGAAAGTCAGTGTGACAAGTGAAAACTGAAATTTCAGTCTTGCAGGGGAGTCGAGACGGGGTCAACGGTCGGTGCCCAGTCATCCCAGCTTAAGGTGCTGGTTCGGGTATTTGCAGCAAATTTTGAAACACTGTAACTTGCTCAATTTTTGGTGTTCAACGATAATTTTTATATCATTTCAAAGCTTAGAATGTGCTTGTTATAACTAGGTACAGTATAGCTGTCTCATTTCAACTCTCTGGCTTGAACAACATGAAATTTGAACAACAACTTGCAACAACATGAAAACAATTTTTGAACATGGATTTCTCGAAATGTGGGAAAGTTAAAGAAAAGCGACCAGTTCAGGCTTCAAAAGAAACGTCTTCCCGAGGGCTATTTTTTCTGAAATTGTTTAACGAGTAAAGAATCTCAAGCTTTTGAGAAAAACGTCAATTTTGTCCGATTTTCGTCAAAATTTTCAAGTTTGGACGCTTATTTCTCTCGAACTGAAAGACAAAACGCAAAACCATGAAAAATAGCCCTCGGCTATTGTCTCAAAAATACGTGTGTGAAGCCGTTTTTTAACTGATTGCATGAGTTGAGAAAAATCTGTGTTCAAAACAATCTAGTTGAGATTTTCAAAATTTCACATTTTCGCTGCTGTGCGAAGGCTGAGAGCCACAGAGAGCTCTCCGTTGGACATGGCATGTCGTTTTTGGACTACAAATATGGACAATACTTGACCGACTGACCAACGCTGTTGAAGCTGTCGAAATCTTGCAATATTTGGTTTTTCGAAAAATGGTCGGTTTTGGACCTCGAAAATCAATTTTCGCTGTTATCTCTTAAACCTTAAGGAATCGAAGAATACTCTCAAGAGCAAAGTTGTAGGTCTTGGTGAGAGGATTCGAATGACTATGTTGCATTGAATGTGTACAATCATTGAATGTATACATTCAATGGCCAAATCATTGAATGTATACATTCAATGGCAAACTTATTGAATGTGTACATTCAATGATTGTTGTCATTGAATGTAAACATTCGATGATAAACTTATTGAATGTACACATTCAATGACCTGAATCATTGAAAGTGTAGCTTGTCACATTATTTCGCACATAATTTAAAGTTTTTACCCTAAATAGTGTTGTGCGTTGGCCGTTGTGTGTTGTGCGATAAAATATCTATAACGAACCGAAAAATTTTTTGTCTTCGATTTTGCTGAAAAGTTGCATATAGGGATTTTCGTGGTCGCCGAACACGAATCTGAAGTCCGTTTTTTGATCAGCTTTTCGTTAGTTCAGTATAAGCTAAAGTTGTAATCTTAAGGTGTAAGCTTATTGTGAAATCGCGCTTCGTTGTAGAGAAATAAGCTGAAATGTGTGCGTAACCTGTATTTTGCCTACTTATCCCAAATTTGTTAAGCGATTCACCATGCAAGCTGGAGGCTGCTACTTACCTGCTGCTACGGACGATTGCAAAAAATTCTGGAAAATTATACTTCTTCTAAAATGTGTTAAAAAATATTTTAGAAAAGCAACATTGGTTTAGTCGCATGCATTAAAAAGAGAAAATGTCAAGCTATCCAAGCTACATTTTGATATAAAAATGGCTTCTTAACTGCAAGTAATGAATGAGTAATAGTAGTGCAAACTTTATGTGACCAAAGGGAATCGCCACCTTAAGGGAGGGGAATACTAAAGTGGGGTGCCCCGAATTTGTCCGATTGGCCTGATTTTGGCGAAGATTTAGAGCATGGGTGGGGTCAAAAAAATACCGGGTGCTCAGATCTTAGCTGCCTTCCAGTCATGTGCAGCCGTCGCGTTTATGTGCCCGACCCCCACTTTTTCACAACTACCAACATAATTAATTAAAAATTTCTGCTGGCTGCCGACCCCTAGTTGCAAGGTTGCCATTCACCAATGTGAGTTGGCACATGTGCCCCTATCCGCAGAAAAATACTAGAAGTCTGTAACCTTATCTGCATCTGAGGGAATTGCTCTTCAAAAAGTTGAAAGTTTCGGCAAAAATTTGAAAATTTGCGTCTGACGAAAGGAGTGTTTTGTCCCTGGTGCGAGGCTTCTAGAGGCTCGCAATTTTGGCATGCAGGGAGGCCCTATAAGAGTTGCCTCGTTTGTGCCAAATGGCAAGAAATTCCTGCCGCGTGAAAAAATTTTTTCTGCTAGCTTTAATCTTCAAAAATTGCCAAAATCGCCATTTTCAGTCCTGTCCGGATCCTGTGTGAGAGAGCTTTCTGCATGCCGTAGAAGCTCTCAAACCTTCACTGAAAATCGAGCTGAAATCGTTTGCGGGTGTGTTTTCGAGCACGCTGAGTTTAAACGTCTTCAAAAAATTATAATTTCGAAAAAATTTGAATTTTTCGATTTCTGGGGTACCATTGCCCACAAGAAGGCGATTTTTGGCAATTTTTGAAGATTAAAGCTGGCTTCAAAATTTTTTCACGCTGCAGAATTTCTGCGAGCTCGGCAGAAATTTTTAATTAATTATGTTGGATAGATTGTGAAAAAGGGGGTCGGGCACATAAACCCGACGTGCTGCGCATGGCTGGAAGGCAGCTAAGAACCAACGACCAAGTATTTTCTTGACCACACCCATGCTCTATAACTTCGCCAAAAAGTAGGCCAATCGGACAAAGTCGGGTGCGGGGAGTTTAGTCGCCCCCGCCCCTTGCAGCTTACAACTTTAGCTTATGCTGAACTAACGAAAAGCTAATCAAAAAACGGACTTCGGATTCATGACTCGGCGACCGCGAGAAATCCCTTCGAAGTTACAAACAAGTAGGCCCCTAAAAAGGGTCACTATCTCGCCGCTGAACGTAGCCCTTTCTCTCTCTGTGATTTGAAGGAGTTGATGTTGATTCTTTGGTACGCTAAAATCTTTAGTAAGATGTTAGCATACCGAAGTAAGGTTTGCCTTAATGTTCCGTTTATGGTTTGCTTTAATTTGGAAAGTGTGTGCTATCAAACTACCGAAGTAGATGATTTTAAGAACGTTAATCCAGGTTGTTGAAAAAGAAAAGTAACTGAAACTTTGTCCTTATGCTGGGTTGTCTCTTTGGCTGGAGTGCTGTGGAATAAAAGATTCTCTAAAAGTTGCTAAAAAGACACAATGCCAACATTTCATTTTTATTAAAGCAAGTCATTTTGTCTTTTGTAAAGTGCAATTTTTATGAGACAGTCGAGAATTAAAAGAATTAGAAGTAGAAGCATAGATTACTTAGAAGCTTAGACAATTATATTACTTACAAGCTTAGACAAAACACAATTGCATTAAAGGCGTAAAATGTGTTCTACGAAGAGGTTTTTACAGAAATTAGTTAAATTTTGCCTCAGTAACTTTAAATTATGGAGTGTATTTCCAAAAAAGTATACGTTTTTCTTAGAAAAAGTGGGCGAAAACAGTAAAATCACAAATACAGTTTATACTAAAAACTTTATATCATCTTAACTAGCAGTTTGATTATTCTAATCGTATAACGCTATGACATATATAACATTGTAAAACTAAAATTAATCTGGGGTTTACTCTTTAAGTATAGCATGTATAAAAATACTTTTATGCTTAAGTAGTAGTCTAACAGTGAAACTTTAAAAATGTTTAATTTATCGTTGATATGCAAAATGGCACTTTATTTACATCCGGGTACATGGATCTTCGGTCTGACGGCTTCCGGCCTGACGTGTAGCGGGTCCGGAGGGGTCCGAAAATTTGGACCCGGAGCCAATCTGGCTGCTGGAAAACACCTTTAATCTGTAAATGAAAATAAATAGAATTCCATGTCAAAGCTTTTTACTACAGGCCAACTAAGCCATCGTTTCACCTCTAGATTTCATGGATACTATTATATTGCATACTCCTCCGCCAACCCAGCAATAACAATACGTAACTGAACGAAGTACA
>JASAND010006532.1:0-12119 GCA_030248195.1 Trissonchulus latispiculum
AAAGAACCAAGAAGGGGGTCCGGGGGGGCGGAGCAGTAGCGGCACCAGTATTTTTTGAAGGGGGGGCGACCCAATAATTCGGCGACCTTTTTTGGGAAATCCAAAATTTTTCGATTTTTGGCAAAAAATTTGCCGATTTTTTAAAAATTTCTTAAAACACTCAAATTATGCAAATAAATAGCTGAAAATTTTTCCCCAAAAGGAGGGGCCCAAATCGCAAACCCCCCTGGTGCCGCCAGTCCCCAGATGTTGAAGAACATATTCAAATTTAGACCAAACCCCCATAGGAAATGGCCCCCTCCCCCGGAATTTTTGGGGGGGCCCTTTTTAGACCCCCCCAAACCTCCCCCCAAAATTTTTTCTATTTTTATGACAAAAATCGCATTTTCAGCCATTGCTGTTGCCAAAAACATTCAACCATGAACTAATTTTGACATTAGACAGGGGTTTCAAACAGACATGGGCAGACTGGATTTCCACAGCCTACACTGGCAGCACTTTTGCGTAGTCAATTGAAGCCATAGGTGTATATACCTTGAGAAAACGTTGGGGGAGGGGCAGTGGCGCACCCAGAGCTTTCTGACAGGGGGGGGCGGAACCAAAGTTGAAATTTTTCTTTTAAAATTTATTTATTTCTACACCATAGGATAACGTAGGGGGGAATGGGGGGGTGCAGACCCCCCCAGACCGACAAAAGACGGGTAGACCCCCCTCCGCGAAAAGAAAAAAAGGGTAGACCCTCTCGTCCAGAAAGGAAAAAAGGGTAGACCCCTCAGCGATTTTTACCAAAAATAGGTAATTTTTAGCAGATTTCAGCGATTTTTTCAAAAAATTTCTTAAAAATCGCAAAAAAAAAAAAAAAAAAAAAAAAAAAAAAAAAAAAAAAAAAAAAACAAAAAAAAAAAAAAAAAATAAAAATTGTCATTTTTCAGTAATTTTGGGTCAAAAACCTTAAAAATTCGAAATTTTGGCTAATTTCTGGGCAGACCCCCTTAAAATTTTGGAATTTTTCTGGGGTAGACCCTTCGCTGAGGTCGGGGTAGACCCCCCCAGAATCGGACCCCGTGTTAATCTATGTTCTACACACATGTTTTACGCGCGTCGGGAACAAGCGTGTAGTAGTTGGTTTCATTGATTGAGGGATCTTATGAATGAGAAAGCAGGGGGTCTGGGGGGCGCAGTCCCCCAGAAGTTGAGAATTTTTTGCATTCTAGACATGAAAGCAATTTTTTGTGACCACGGTTTGCTGTTTCAAATGCTCATAGCCGTCTTCTGGCTGGTGCCCTGGGTTCACTAGATATATATATATATTATATTACCTTTGGCTTGCATATATAACTCAAACGGATAAAATTAAAACAAAGCATTGCAACATAACTCTGATCAATCGGGGGTCTGGGGCGGCAGCCCCCAGCTAAAAGCTAGAGATCTTTTTAGAAAAGCAATATTAGTTTGGAAAATTTTAGAGGCATCTTGTGGTTTTGTAGAAGCAAAATTTGATTGAACATTTGTGTGTGCATTTTGTAGAAAGTGTGTATATTCACTAGTGATGGGCACGGGCACCTGATATTTTTCATCCGGATATATGTACAGTGCCCATCACTAATGCACAATAAAATGCAGAAAAACCATGATTCGAAAACATTGGCGGCAAATGTCTATTTATTAATAAGGTCATGCCTACGCATAAAGAAACGTCCACATAACTGAAAGTCAGCCTACCCACCCCGCCCCAATATGCTACCCTCAATACATAAAAAGAAGGGTTAATTCGCTCCGAAGGCGCGAAAATTTTTGTTTTTTCTGCTTTTTCTCCTTTCTGTTTCTTAATTTTTCTGACCTTCGAAACCTGACAGGGGGGGGGGGGGGGCGCCCCCCCCCGCCCCCCCCTTGGGTGCGCCCCTGGGGAGGGGGTAGCCGAAATTAGAGTGGGTGGGATCAGCCGTTTTGAGGTGGGGTGGGGTCCGGAAGAATCGAAGTGGGGGGGGGGGTAAAACATTTTTTGGTCAGAAAATTAGTAAAAATTCGCCAATTTGCTAAAAAAAGCGTTATTTCCAACTAGAAATCAACAATATTTCTTCATTTTTGCTCATTTATTCGAAAAAACTTGGATTTTTCCAAAAAATTTCAAATTTTTCCAAAAAATTTCGAATTTTTACTAATTTTGAGGCAAAATTTTCAAAATTTTGAGGGTGGGGTCTGGCAAATTTGGGTGGGTGGGGTCTGGGATTTGGCCATTTGGGGGTGGGGTCTGCCTCCAAAATTTCGAGGGTGGGGTCGGTACTTTCCCATTTGGGGGAGCGGTGCCCCCCCCACCCCCCCCCCCAGGTACACCTATGATTGAAGCCGGCAGAAAAAATCCTTAGTTTGGACAAATTTACAATTTGCACGCTACTTGTAGTGGCGCGCATAGAAAACTTTCGGGGATCGAAGCTCCCCAGAAGTTGAAACATTTTTGGAATTATATGATTTGAAAGGCAAAAATAGGCGCATATGCATAATTTAAACAAAAATCTAGTAAATTTCGCACCGACGGCGCGAAAATTTTTGAAAATGTTGAAAACGTTGCTATTAAACGGTTTAAAACGCAGAAATAAGGATAAATTAAGTAAAAATGAAGTCAATTTCTAGCAGAAGATGCGAAGAGTTTTGGAAATGTTAAAAAATTGTTACTGCAAGGTTGAAAAAGCTGAAATAAGGGTAAACTGAGCAAAATGAAATTAATTTTGCGCCCGACGGCGCGACAATTTTTGAAAATGTTAAAAAAGTTGCTATTGAAAGTTTTAAAACGCTGAAATATTGGTAAATTTAGTAAAAATGAAGGCAATTTCGGGCCGAAAAATTTTGAATTTTTCTGCAAAAAGTACCTGAAACACGTGTATATATATTTTTTATCAGAGATAACTGAAAATTTTAGGTTACGTAGGTTTCAGTTAAAGTGAAATTAAGTTAAAATTGATGCTCTCCTTCTAAAACTCCAGTAGTGCGTGGTCATTTGTGATGCGGGCGGTGTCGCTCCGCTCGCCGCGTGCGTATATAGTCCCTGGCGGCTTGGCTTGCGTCGTCGCGTAGTCAGCCTACACTGGTGTAGGCTGCGTGTAGGCAATGCCCATGTGTGGTTTCAAACATAGATGTACCACCTGTTTGAGTTGGGGGGGGGGAGTAGAAGGTCCAAATTTGGCTCGGGGGACCCCACCCAAATCCGAGTGTGCCGCAATGGCCGAGTGTTAAGGTGTCCGACTAAAGATCTTACGACCCCCCCCCTAAACTGTACCCAAGTTTTTTTAGCTAAAAATGTTCCTTTTTCAAAGTACAGTACATTAAACGTACTCAAAAGCTTCTGTAAATAGTTTTCGTATTTTCGTATGCTTGAAAATTGACAAATTTGTACCAAAATATGCCTAAATTAGCCCAGATTGTGGTTTATAATTGCGTATATTACCTTTTAATTGCTATAAATAACCATCTTTAGTTGTTTATAGATGATTTATAGCCTATTTTTCTAATTTTTTTTCAAAAATTTTCAGAAGTTGCAAAAACATTTTTCAAAAATTTTGCATTTTTACTTGGTTTGGACCCAATTTTAGGGGGGGGGGGAGGGGGGGTTTGAACTCGGCTTGGGGGGGGAGTAGTTGAGGTCAGGCAGGGGGGGGGCGGGGGTTTGGCCTCTCCGTGGGGGGGGTCTCTCAGGGGTTAACTGTAAGCTGGTACACCTATGGTTTCAAACTCGAAAACTTGATTGGCAACGTGCATAGTTTCCCTGGAACTTTGGGGGGGTCGGGGGGGGGGTAAATCTTGGCCGACCTCCGAAATGTGATGGGGGGTACCCCCCCACCCCACCCCCCCCCCCCCCCCAGAATTCGGACCTCAGAAATTTCGAAAAATGGCCAAAAAATGCAAAATTTTCTGTAATTTAGCCCTTTTTTCATCAAAATAAGGCTTGCTCTTAACGTTTTAGGCGCTTTTGCACCGTTTTAAAGCGATTTTAGGTCAAAATTTTAGAAAATTTTATCAAAAAATGACCATTTTCGACCAAATTTAGCTAACTTTTCGGGTCCAAAAATCGTTGGGGGGGGGGGGGGGGTTCGGGGGGGGGGGGGTAGCCAAAAGTTGGGGGAGGGTAAGTCAAAAAATCTGGGGGGGTAAATTTGGTCAAAAATTTTGGGGGGGATATCCCCCCCCCAAAGGAAACTATGGCAACGTGCTTCTAAGTCGAAAATAAGATCAATATTGAGTCAGAAACATAGGCTACAGTTTACTCCCTGTGAGACCATAGTTTCCTTTGGGGGGGGGGGGGGTTTTACGGGGGTATCCCCCCAAATTTTCTACGAAATTTCCCCCCCCCCCCAGATTTTTTGACTTACCCTCCCCCAACCTTTGGCTACCCCCCCCCGGACCCGAACCCCCCCAACGATTTTTGGACCCAAAAAATAAGCTAAATTTGGTCGAAAAATGGTCATTTTTTGAAAAATTTTTCTGAAATTTTGGCCTAAAATCTCTTTAAAACGGTGCAAAAACTTTTTTGAAGAAAACATTTTGGCCGCTTCCACAGTTTTGAGAAATCGATGTTCAAAGATTTTTGGTCTATATTCAGCCTGTCAGATTGTCAGTACGTATGTCAGAAAATTTTCGCTATGTTTTGCAGATTTTTACTAAAGTCTGACCAAAAAATGTAGAAAGCGAAATTGTTTGCTTTATATCTCGTAAACGCTTCAAGATAACTGCCATAAATTATATATTTTCTGAACCGGAATGATGAGATCTTTCTTCTCGTGAAAAAATTTTTTTGAAATTTCCCGTGCGATTTCAAAGGGTGCTGCTTTTATATGTCCAGAAGGATTGGTAAATGCTACACCCACGATTTTTTCAGGAAAATTTTCCCCCTTGCCCGAATGTCCTATACACCAAATTTCAGCTTTGTTGGTTGAAAATTGCGTGAGTTATTCCATTTTTTAGATTTTCAAAATCCTTTGATCTTTGCCGCTTTTTCGACTTTGACTGGTTGTTACTCGCCACTCGCTCAACGAAAAAAATTTTTTGATTGTATTTTCAGGACCGCCTGGGTGTCCGCTTTCATCTGATATACGTGGTATTTCAAAATTTGAAAGTCGAGTTTTTTTTCGAAAATACCACTTTTTGACCCAAAATTTCGGCAAAGCGAATCCACCAAAAGTGAAAAAATAACATAATCATAAAGTTCATTATGAGCTGAATCCAACGATATAAAGTTTTCGTGGCTACGACTTATATTGTGCCAGCAATGAATTTTTAAACATTTCCCTTATTTCAAGCTGGTTTTTGGCTTCCTTTGATGTTGCCGCCTAGATTTACCTGAACCAGCGTAAACTAGCAAAAACCAGCTGAAATAAGGAAAATGTTTAAAAATTCATTGCTGGCGCAATATAAGTCGTAGCCACGAAAATTTTATATCGTTGGATTTAGCTCATAATGAACTTTACGATTATGTTATTTTTATTCACTTTTGCTTGATTCGCTTTGCCGAAATTTTGGGTCAAAAACTGGTATTTTTCTAAAAATCTACTTTAAAATTTTGAAATACCACGTATATCAGATGAAAGCGGACACCCAGGCGGTCCTGAAAATCCAATCAAAAAATTTTTTCGTTGAGCGAGTGGCGAGTAACAACCAGTCAAAGTCGAAAAAGCGGCAAAGATCAAAGGATTTTGAAAATCTAAAAAATGGAATAACTCACGCAATTTTCAACCAACAAAGCTGAAATTTGGTGTGTAGGACATTCGGGCAAGGGGAAAATTTTCCTGAAAAAATCGTGGGTGTAGCATTTACCAATCCTTCTGGACATATAAAAGCGGCACCCTTTGAAATCGCACGGGAAATTTCAAAAAAATTTTTTCACGAGAAGAAAGATCTCATCATTCCGGTTCAGAAAATACATAATTTATGGCAGTTATCTTGAAGCGTTTACGAGATATAAAGCAAACAATTTCGCTTTCTACATTTTTTGGTCAGACTTTAGTTTCGTACTCTTTACTACCCCCCAAGCCGAGCTCAAATTGGGTCTAAACCAAGAAAAAATGCTAGTTTTTTGCAATTTCTGAAAATTTTTGAAAAAAGTACGAAAAAATGGCTATAAATCAGCTATACACAGCTAAAGATTGTTATTTATAGCAATTAAAATGTAATATACGCAATTATAAACCACAATCTGGGCACATTTTAGCACAAATTAGTCAATTTTTAAGCCACATTTTCGCACACAAAACTATTGACAGAAGCTTTTGAGTACGTTTAATGTACTGTACATCGAAAAAGGAGCATTTTTAGCTAAAAAACTTGGGTACAGTTTAGGGGGTCCCCCCAAATTTCTGTTTTTGGTGTAAGGTAAGGTAAGATAAAGTTACCCCTGGAGAGAACTCCAACCTACAGAAGGTTATAGGATGCTTATCTCCGGATTCACAGCGCGAAGCCAGGAGCGACAACTCTAATGTTGACTACATCTGTGGAAGGGGGGCCAGCCCTTCCTCAGGCATTACGCCAGGACACAGACTCCTGTTACCTTCCCACCACAGTGGCATACGTATACCCATTTACCGACCAGTTAAGGATAGACAGCTGGGTTGGCTGGAGCCCACGGCGAATCGATATGTGCTTAGTCCCTTGCTCAAGGGGATTTGCGAAAGCCTTGTGGCAGCGGGGGTTCGAACCTAGGACCGTAAGATCTTTAGTCGGACACCTTAACACTCGGCCATTGCGGCACACTCGATTTTTGGTGGGATCCCCCAAGCCAAATTTGAGCCTTCTACTCCCCCCCCCAACCCAAACAGGTGGTACACCTATGGTCAGAAAGTCCATAAAACCGTTGAAAACGTGTATTTATCGCAATAATGAACACTTCAAGCCAAAAATTTGGAGGTTTTTTGAAAAAGTCTGCAAAATTTACACTAAAAATACCCAATTTTCGACCAATTTTTGCGCATTCGGCGCGACTACCCCTCCTCCCCCCCCCCGCCCCCCCCCCAGTTGGGGGGGGGGGGGGGAGAAGGGGGCCCCAAAAACATGGAGGGGTGGGTTCAACAAGTGGCTGGGGTAGTACATATGCATCAAAAATATAAACATATGTAAGCTTGCTAAAGTTTTTATTCGGCTGTATCGTTAACGTTTAAACGAAAGTGCCCACCTTCCTTCAATTACAATTGAAATTTTAGAAGAAAAAATTCTAAACATTCGTTGAAATTAATTTAGAGACACTTTCACAACTACATTTTGTAGTACACACAAAATAACTTGGTAGCGCTTGTATTATCGGAATTATTGATGTAAGATTTGGAGAGATTGTTCAATTTTGAAGAAATCCTAAATGAGCCTAACCTGGCTCTCGGGTTAGCTTGTGACAAAATTTAGGCTCCTGGGAATCCATGATTGGATAGCTACCTTCATGGCTTAAGGTGCTGGTATCGCTTTGTGTAAATTTTACCCACTAGGCTTTAATTCTTTATGAAAGTGGATGAAACTTTCCAAATATGCTATTGGATGGTTGGTACGACTGGAAAGAGGATACAGAAATGAACATTTTTATTTTTACAACTTTTGAGCTATCTCTAGTAAAGTCAGTATAAGCAAAAAACGATTTTTGGGGTCCAAAAATGGCCGTTTTCGAGAAAATCAGTTTTTTCAAAATTACTGCCAAATCATACGGACAATTTTGGTTTATTTATACTCGATCGATACACTGTCTCATTGCACATTTTATCAATGCCTATTAGCCGGAGTTTGTTCCTCTAAGCTAGAGATTTGGCCGAAAAACCATTTTGGCAAAACTGCGATCATTTTGCTTTGAACACCGATTTCTCAAAAACTACCCAATGGATTCGCGTGAGTTTTGACAGGATGAGAATTCGCACTATTGCGGAGGGTCATTTTTCTTGGTTAGAGCTAAAACATCTCCAGTTGCGAAAAAACACAATGCTATGTTGCGAAATTTCATGTCACCGCACATTTAATGGATTTTCTTGACCGATAAGACCTGCTGAGCCAAATCCAAAAATGTCCCTCGGCCCTCATGTCCGTTATAGGACAGCACAAGAAAAAAAATTGGCCGCTTCCACAGTTCTGAGAAATCGATGTTCAAAGATTTTTGGTCTATATTCAGCCTGTCAGATTGTCAGTATGTCAGAAAATTTTCGCTATGCTTTGCGGATTTTTACTAGTTTCATACTCTCATGAGAATCCATATATTCGAAGCTGTAAAATGAGATGTAAAGCTCTTTCTAACTCACAAAATTGCGAAAGTTATGGCGTTTCAAAGAATACCCACAAAAGCACTGCACAAAACGATACCAGCACCTTAAACAATCAAAATATTATCTAAGCTTCACATGATCAATTTGAATGCACGGCGTGAAGGAACGTAAAAAGAGCTTTAAAACGATGTGCATATCTCTTATCTAAGTGGTTTCTATCACTAAGAAGTAATGAAAAACGCCTGCCTGCAGTCACTAAGGCAAAAGCCTTACTCCGAAAAGAAGAGAGCCAATGGGCGCGGTGAGCGCTCTTACCCAGGGAGAACTATTCCCTGGAGCTCCTGCCTGGTTGTCCAAAGAAGGACAGTCAGCTCGGCTCTATCTGTGCTGCAACATAGTCAGAGAAGGTTTTATCAAAACCTCTCTGACTGTGCTATGCACAGAAAGAGGACTGGGAGAAATTTTCATTACTTCTTTATGATTAATGCCTTGTATCCTTCGTGGACCCGCCTGCTGGTCCGCGTTTACCTCATTTTCTTGCTGTAAATGCTGTTTGTATTTCTACGGAGATCCGCGGGCCACATGCATAGCACAGTCAGAGAGGTTTTGATAAAACCTTCTCCGGCTATATTGCAGCACAGATAGAGCCGAGCTGGCTATCCTTCTTTGGACAACCAGGCACGAGCTCCAGGTTATAGTTCTCCCTGGGTGTGCACAGCACAGTCAGAGCGGTTTTGATAAAACCTTCTCTGGCTATGTTGCTGCATAGATAGAGAGATAGTGCCGAGCTGGCTGTCCTTTTTTGGACAACCAGGCAGGAGCTCCAGGGAATAGTTCTTCCTGGGTAAGAGCGCTCACAGCGCCCATTGGCTGTCTCCTGTTCGGACTAAGGCTTTTGCCTTAGTGACTGCAGGCAGGCGTTTTGCATTACTTCTTTATGATTAATGCCTTGTATCCTTCGTAGGTCCGCCTGCTGACCTGCGTTTACCTCTTTTTCTTGATGGTTTCTATCACTAGTTACAGGCGGTTGAATATATGACAAGGTTACGTTTACCTACCACTCCAATCGTGAATGGCAATGTAAAAACCAAAGAAATGAATTCTACAGGGCTTTTCATGATGCATTTGTGTTAGATTTGTTAATTATTTTATGAATTACATTGTGGGACTTATTAAAAGCATAATATTTCTAACAAAACTGAAGTGATTAGTGCGATTTCTTTTTGATTTTCTCATAAATGCTGCCACCAAACTCGCTCAAATTTGGCATGCATGATTATTGGAAGGGTACGCAGGGGCAATTTTTTAAGTTCTTGTTTAAATCGTATATTCTGCGAGATATTGACTATTAAAGTTTTCGAATATTCATAAAATACTCAAAACTGTATAAATCTAACAACTGAAAAATTGCCCCTGCGTTAGGTTTGCTTACGCATTTGTGGAAAATTTGAGCTAATTTCATTCAGCCGTTAATGAGAGACACCGTTTTGAAAATTTCAGCTTATCCCTCTTGTGTAAGTCGCAAGCCAAGCACCGGATTATTCAAATTCTATATATCGCTAACATTTAACACCAGCTACCACTGCTGAAAGTTTGAAATAGGTTCGTTGGAAAATAAACTCAGAAGAACCGTTCCCGGTAAAGCAAGCGCCCCCTTAACAAAATTTGAAAAGTCAGAAGCATGAAAATTAAAAATCACGAAATTCCAGAATAAAGGAAGTCGAAATTTTTCCGTAGAATAAAACAACACATGTTCCTAATTTTTCAAGTATATGTTAAACATTTAATTTTTATTTTAACACAAGGGATAATGTTACCAATGTTGATTCAAAGAAACATTTAAAATTTCTATTAATTCCGAGCTTCAGATTCAGCGAAAGCTGAAACGTGTCTCGATCACCTGAAAAGGGGAAGCGAGGAGTTTGCATCACCTTCAGTGGAAACTGAAGCTGTGCCGTCTCCAGTTTAGGTTCTAAGTTTAATCTATGTAGTTTTAACTTCAGTTTCAGTTTCACTAATTGTTGCTTCACTTCCCTTTTGGCTTGAAACTCTTAATTATTTGTTATCAGTCTCATCCTACGTCTTTCGCCTTTATGTCCATATGTGTTCATTTCAGTTCAAACTAGATTTTTAGTATCAGTTTCAGTTACTAGTTTGAAAACGACAATATGAATGGCAACTCTGTGAATGGCAACAACAAAATCCAGCATTTGCACAATTGAAACTTTTACAAAAAATTAGTTCGTCTAATTTTTAAACGTGGGATCATCCGGTTCCAAATTCTGCCGATTCCGGTTCTAAAAATTTTTCCGATTCGAAATCTGGTTCCAATTCCGGTTCCGGTTCCAACCGCCTCTAGTGGAAGCGGCCCCACACCGTGTTTCAGTAGCCCATTTTTGCTTCACTTTCAGTCTGATACCATGAATAATTTCAGTTTCAGTAGTCAAGCCTAACTAATTTCAGTTTTATTTCAGTCGCCGGTCAGACTTGTTTCAGCTGCAGTCCACGCTTGAATAGTGTGACCTTTAATGCAAGTCTGAAAATAATTTTAGTTGAAGTTATCGTCCAAGAATAAACATTCCAGATTCCATATGTATTTGTCCACATGTACACATTCTCGCTGAGCCTTTACATAGTGATATGTATATAATTTTATAACTAAAAATTGTATTGCTTTTAGGAAATGCTGAATTCGTGAAGGCATGAACCCAAAAGCTGCTGCTCAGCAAATCCTGAGCTTTTTTCCAAATCCAACGTCTTTGGATGGTGGAGCTCTAGTCTGCCATTTCAGATGCTATCCGCAGTCAAGTCCTGGAAAGCTACTTGAAGAAAAATTTAAAAACTTGTTTAATGTAACCGTATAAATCTATAGTAGCTAGGCATGTTGTATGCATAGTGCTATTAAATTGTAGACCAAGTTTAGCTTAGTTAGTGAGAGAGACACAGCGGGAACAAGTAACCTTCGCATCCTCTTGTGTTAGCGGTTTCGCCTTGTTCAGGTGAGCCTCTGTGAGCCTCTGGCACATGTGGGTGGCAGAATTCATGTCGATAACGGCATGGAGAACTCGGGAAACCAGACTCAGTGCACATGAGTGTATAGTGTCCACAAGTGTTAGCGGTTTCGACTAAGTTCAGGTGAGCCTCTGGCATTGGCACCCTGAGATAGTATCAGCGTAGGGAGTCTTGGTCTCGCCAAAAAGCCGAAACTTGGCCAGTCTCGGTCTCGGTCTCGCTCATCGACAAGCCTCGGTTTATGGACCGAGAGTAGTAATGAAAATGGGCGTTCAGCCTGTGAATGTGGTCCCCTAATTGTGGTCCCCAATGTGGTCCTTCTTTAACTTCTAAGATAGCCTATACAAGACATAATTTAAATGTGGTCCCCTTATTATGGTCCTTCTTTAACTTCTTAGGTAGCCTATGCAAAACATAATTTAAATGTGGTCCCCAATGTGGTCCTTCTTTAACTTCTAAGGTACTTTCTAAAATTTTATTGTGGTCCTCAAGTGTTCCTCCTTCAACACGTAATTTACTTTCTGAAATTTTGATGTAGTCCTTTCTGATGATGATTTATGAAATTTGAAATTAAAAGTTGTAAGAATAACAGAACTAATACAAATTATAAGTTGTAAGAATAACAGAACTAATACAAATTATAAGTTGGAAGAATAACAAAACTAACAGTTAGTGATGCTAGGCTAGCATGCTAACATAGGCTAGTCTGCATAATTAAACATGCAAAAGATTTCAAATAATCGAAACCAAATTTTATGTATTATAACTCAAAATTTATTCAAAAAACAAACTAATTTAAGCGATAAATGGAATGTAAAGCAAACATACCAATTTGTTAGTCACTCAAACTGAGAAAATAAATTTGAATTGACTGCAAAAACACTTTAA
>JASAND010006533.1:0-75551 GCA_030248195.1 Trissonchulus latispiculum
TAGCTCCCAAAGTCACGAGGGGGGAACCCACCCAATCCCACGCATACACGTTGGGGGAGCTACGTGACTTGCAAACGTGTCCCAGCCCACATTGATGATGTTATGATACAACCGCCAGCAACGGAAAGGTTGACCATTCCAACCTTGATCCGTTACACTAAGGCAGACGTACACCTATGTTTAGCTTTCACAAAACTTAACCGATTTAGTTCAAATTTGGTATGGATGCATTTGAATACATTTCTGATCGATCAGCATCAAAATTTCAAAATTTAAAAGATAAATTTTTAAGTTTTTCAAGGAAGGCCCAACTGGAACCAAAAGCCCTTTGTCTTTAATTTTGCTAAAGGAGTTGCTGCGTATAGAGGTTTCCTGGGTCGATGAACACTGAGTGGAAACCATGGTAGACGCAGTTTTTCGTTAACTATATTGCTAAACTATTTCAGAGCCTTTTAACCAAGTGGTCACACACTCACACATGCTGCCTTTTACAACTGGGCTAGCCATTTGACTGAATGGCTAAAGAAATGTTTTAGCCATTTAACTAAATAGCCAAATTGACTACTACTTCGATATATATATTGCAATTAAGCACTCTTAGAAAAATGAGTAAGTAATTTTTATATTATTTTATTATGGACATACAACCTTGCTTGCTACAGTATTTTCCTTAAATGGATAGCTGAGTAAATTTTAAAATTTTCTCATATTTTTGTCACCTGTTTTAGCAACACTAGTGCAGTGGTTGATAAGGGGAAGGAACCAACATTGTGAATATCTTAAATTTACGATCTGTTATGACAATTTTCTGGACTGCTCTTCTTCTGACTGCATTATCTTGTTGGTGGATTTGCCACGTTTGCGAACAAAAACTGTCAAACCCGGCTATACATCTTATGCCGACTAAGTTCAACCTAAAAATTGCATACTGCATTATCTTTGAAGTCGTTAGCTACTTACTTTTATGCATTTTATGTCACTGCTTCATTTTTCTGCATATTTTTCGTTTTACAGGCTTTCGGATACGTTAGGATTACCCTTTTTAGTCAGCGTGTGTGGGGAGATTCTACTACAGCGCGTGTTATAACATTTTTTAGCTTAATTGCTGGTGTTTTAGCTTTGGATCCGCCTGGCTTGCCATAACTTCTCTTTGCCGAATGAATGTTCTTTATATTCAAAGTTTGATGCAAGATATACATACTGTTAAGCATTTAAACTTGGGCAAAATTAGAGGCTGGTCAAAAGACTGGTCTCAGATATCAAAATATGTTACACTGTTGGATGACTGTTTCTGTTGGTTTAATGTAAGCATTTGTGTCACCCATTTACTCAGCGTCCTTTTGGTATTATACTATTTGGTGGTGAACATGTTTGAACTTGGTGAACTATTGTCGATTTTGGTCTGCGGCAGTATGTATGCTACTTTTCTACCGGTGCTAATTATGCCGCAAATCTGGCTTAACGAGGAGCTGAATCAATTACCGGGAGTGATTCGAAAAGCAGCGATAGACTTTGCAGTAACAGTTTCGCATGAAAGCATGCCGATTCTACTGGCACTAAATACACTTGCCAGCCTAACACAAGAGCAAACCTGCGGTCTGAGCTTTGCTAGATGCTTTTACTTGTCACGGAGTTGGCTAACACAGGTACGCAGACCTGTTTCAAAAAATTGTCTAAATCTCGATGTCTAAACCATCGAGTAGCTGTAGATAAGATAAAATTCAATAAAAATAGAGCTAAATGAAAATAGGGGCGAAATAAGAACGATATTTCGTACAGGTTTAAGATTGTACCTAAGTTCGTAAATGTACTTGCATTTGGTAACAATACATAAACACGGGGGTCCGATTCCAGTGTCCATATCGACTTCGACGATGGGCGGCCAACTCTGGAAAATTGCGAAATTTGAGAGGATCTACCATAAACTGCTTTTTACATTCTGGAAGGAAATAGTAGAAAAAGTAGATTCTTAGCGAAAATTGAAATGTTTTGAGAAAAATCACTAACATTTGCTTAAATATGTGGAGTGTTTGCTCAAAACAACTGAGGGGTCTTACCCTTTTTCCTTTTCACCGAAAGGGTCTACCTGTTTTTTGCTGGCTTGGCAAACAAATCACAATATTTTCCGAGTTGCTACATTTCTGTTATTTATTGTTTAACTGCTTTTTCTGTTTTGTTTAGTTTTATACGTCCGTATTCACGACCATGATCATCATGGTTCAGATGCAGCCGAAACAAGATGATACAACAGACAGCATCAGAAATATAACCATTTGATTAATTTTTAATGTTCTGGTGCAAAGACAATTTTTCACTTTTAGCTTTTCACTGTAATTCTGTAAAGCAATTAAAGAGACAAGTATAACGTATTCTTGTATGCTGACTATTGCATATGCTGACTCGTTTCTACAGTAAGCCTTCTATCGGGAATCGAAATGTGACCTATCATTTATCAATGTCGAATGATGGGTCACATTTGCGGGAGGAGGGCAGTACAAGGCTGATAGTAGAAACGATTGAACATACGCGATTGCGTAATGGATACTGATGATTTGCGGCGGGTGGTCCACTATAATAGGTGGGGGGTTAGCGTGCAGAGCAAACGTAGCAGCTGACAACATTAGAGTGTGACGCTTGTCACACTCGTGTATAATATACTCTTTATGATACCAACTGAGCTGTCGACTCCGATAGAACAAGCTTGATGGAGTTGAAACAAACTAAAGATTGCAAAAGGTTTGTGCAATTTGACAGCACAGACACAGTTATGTTTTATACAAAAAAAGAAAGCAACCAGGCTTGTCTGCTTCTTCGCATTAGGCTACGTTGCACCGACTTGCGATTTCGTCGCTCGGTTCGATAATTCACATATGCCCTCGCCGTTTGCAGCATGGGCGGAGCATCGCGAAAAGAGGTCCCGGTTTGGGGAGAATTACCAAAACAGGATTATATCGAAATCAGCCGAAATCTGATGTGGCCCATCACGCTTCCGTTCAGGTGTCTGGTGTCGGTGTGGCCCGTTTAGGTGATTTTTGATTTGGCAATCATAAAAGGGAAAGCTGGGTTTAGGAGGTTTAGGAGGTTGCAGCTAGTATAGGGTGGCTTTTTAAAAATATGACTACTATAATCCTTTACGTCGACCCCCCTCATCACCAATCTGGTAACGTTAGAGTTTTCTGGTCGAAGTACCGTTACTCGCTTGTGTAGAAAAGAGAGCGGCTTACTCTTCTTCTAATGCGTGTGCATATTACAATTATGCTCGTTTGGCTTCAAGTTTAGATTAAGAATTTGTTATCTTGTCAGTTAGGTAAGCTTAACAAATCCATGTTATTATCCATAACCATCCATACGTTTGTGTTTTATGAAATCACAAAAAAGAAAAGTAGAAAAGTATCGTTTACAGTGAACTAATTTTTCTTAAAAAAACTGATTTCAAAAAGTAATGGGACAAACCTTTGAGTTCACATCAGTTGTGTTTTAAAAGGTCTTAGGAATTTTTTAAGAGAAAAACAATTTTGAAAATGGCTGAATTTGGGTTAAAGTGTTAAGTTTTGCTCCTTTGGTTTTTTAGTAACTGTAATGGCTCAAATATTGGTATAAGTGTGTTAGGGATCTGCTTGGCCCAGTAAAAAATGACCCAACGGACATGATTCTGAAAACACCAATTGCCCTGTAAATTATCCGACCTTGTTTTTTGCTCAACAGTTTATTTAAAGGATCAAAATTGTTTTCCAACTATATATTTTGTTGTAACAGTCTTGCTTTCAATTCGATTGGCGCTTCTCAGAAGAACGGCAACAGGCAACAGCTAAGTGTCGTCGGTGCTTTTAAATTATTCAATATTATATACTGAATTTATTGAATTATTTCACATTAGTGTTTTTAGGATTTTTCAGCAGAAGTTGAAGCGACAAAGGACGGTAAGTTTCATGGAATTGTTAAAAGAATTTAAAATTCAATGTTTTTAAATATTACCCTCGTAACGATAGAAACTGTTTCAGACGACCTTCTAACAACAAGTTAATATTATTGTAACCTTATAAACCACTAAAGTCAAGACTAATTCAAAACCCAATATTTTTTTATAATAATGTCATAAAGAATCTTAATATTAACATTAAGAATATTGTTAAACCTATAAAAATTCTATAATTATATACATGTGTTAAGTTCTAAATTTAAAATAAACGTAAACTTAAAAACGTAAATTTAGACGTAAACCAAAACGTAAATTTAAACGCAACGTTAAATTAATTAAAACTATAACATTAATTTACCATTTGCAATACAGAATAGTGAATTTATTTAAAATAGTTTATTAGAAATTGCTAGACTTTAACAATTTAGCTCGGTTTGCTTGCGGTCTATTTGTAATTCAGTGGCTTAAGTAAAGAACGTAAAACAAATATCTTTGTTTACATTTAACATGAATGTTAAGAGTGTGAAGGTACATTTGTTTGAATGTTTGTATGGAGTTATGAAAGAATTGATGTATACTTTGAGTGAAGTTGTGAAGTGTTCGAAAATTTAGAGATCGATGAAATCTGATCTGGTTGTGGACTTTTCGGTTTACTTGTTATTTACGTTGTAACCTATTTTTGCTTTTTGTTTACTATATTCCACTGGCTACCATATTCACCTTTATAGGCTAATAAATGCTGTGCAGGCAGTTTTTGAAATAAAATATTTATTTAAAAGTCATAAACTGTTACAGAAACAGAAACCAAAACCGAAGGAACGACCGGAAGTGCCGGTGGTGATTCCGCATGCGAAGTTTTGGCCTGCAATTTTGATAGTACGTTTTCCTTATTCCTATAATTCTGTAGTCTTGTTTCTTTTAAAAATATTATTATTATTATTATTATTATTATTATTATTATTATTATTATTATTATTAAAATTAATCGGCATTAAAGAAATAGCATCTTGAATTAAATGGATTAACATTTATTTCAGCGAGTTAAACGGAATAAATTTAATCCTATCTTTAATGCACCTAGGATTAAAATTTGAATCTAATCCTGTTTCACACTTTTTCACAATCTCCTTTCACACTGCGGATTAAAAAATTCTAATCCTACTTGCCTACAGCGGGGGGGGGGGGTCGCTTTTTGGCCCATTTTTCGACCATCTCCGATTTCGCTCATTTTCACATATTTTGTAGTCCCAATAGGTCCTCAAAACACGACCAGAGCGTTTTGCGTAATATTGCTTCTATCGTGCTGTAGAGCCCTTCAAAGGTGACCTCGACATGTGTTAAACAGATGAAAATTAAAAAGTTAGGTTAAAAAGTATGTGGCAGAAAATGTTTTCGCTGTATGCAAGATACAGCGCTACAACCTTGTTGTACATGTTAAGGACATATCAGAGAGTGCAAATAACCCTTCTGATACAATTCTGTTGAGTGTCGGATTTTTGGCCATTTTTCAAAGTCAAAATTTTGTAAAAATGGTGCTTTTTGTACCACAAAAAAACTGGACCAGCGAAACATTTTCGCCTCTCCTGCACGATGGCAAAAGCTACACAAATCGCTTATAGATAGTTGCACTCTACCCATAGCCAGATTTCTTATGACAGTAGTTTCAAATTTCTACCATTTGTAATGCCTTGCCTACACTGAAACACCTTGCCACAAAATGTGCTAATTTTGCCAAAAATCATCATTTTGTATGATTTTCACGTTCTTTTATAATAATTTCTCACTCGTTACCCACTCGAAAGTAGGTGATGAAAATTGGCACATAAAACTCTCAATGCCTGCCGGACATTATGGTAAAGGCAAATGCTTCAAGTTAGAACTTTTCTGTCGTGTCGGCTCCTTTGATCTCTTATAGATCACAAAAGTCAATTTCTGAAATTTCCAAAATATAAACAAATTGAGTATCATTCGATAGCTACTGATGAGCTGAACAACTTTTCTAATAGAACTATGTGTCTGACATGGAGTATCTGGAAGTTAGAGCAAGTTAAAGTTTGAGGGCACAGTTAGCTGAAAAAGGCTCAGTTCACAATTGAAGAATGTACTGAGAACGACTGGCTGGATATCCCGGAGCCGTATTAAAATATTAGCCAACCCATAGAATTAATTTGCTATATTAGTTGACCCAAATTTCGCTGCCGTTCTGTCTCAACATGACCTTGGAGGGCAAAGCTCAGTGATTTTAACGTTTTCCAAATTTATAGCTGAATATCTCTGCCACCGTTTGATTTCGAACTGCAATGTTTTGTCTTGTTTTTGAGAACATATGTACCTATATTGTTTGTGAAAATGAGCGAAATCCGTGACTATCGACTTTGACCCAAAGCGACCCACCCCCTAAGCGCTGTTTATTTACAGATAAATTTTAATCCGTTTAACCCGTACTGTATTTTCAATTACTTTTTAATCCACGTGCAGCTACGCGGATTAAAAGTTGACGGATTGTAACTTTTTAGTTGTTCATTTGATGGCGGATTAAATGGATTAAAATGAACTCACTTAATCCGCGGATTAAAAATGATCGGATTGAAAGAGTTAATTTTAATTTATTTAAGCTACCATAAAGAATCGGCTATTAAAATTTTGATCCGGTTGATTTTTAATTCGTTTAGTCCTATCATTTTACTCTTTAAAGAGATGTGAAAGGTTGAAATCAGTATTGAAAGTTGTGATAAAAGTGCCCATGGGATCGAACCGAGATTTGGATTTTTAGTAGAATGCGGATCAATCTCAGGGCCTTTTCACGCGCGAGTTAAAAGAGTAGAGTTAAAAAATTTTAACTCGTTTAACCCTGCAGGCGAGTAAAAATGAACGGTTTAGCTCTTTTAACCCTGTGCGCGAAAAGGATTGAGTTAATTTTAACTGTTTTTACTCTTTTAACTCGCTGCGCGAAAAGGCCCAGGCCACAGGCTCGGACACAGAAATTAGTTCATCGAGAACGTTTGTAAAATAAGTTTTGTGAAAATTTTAGAAATTGTATTAGAAGATTTTAGTTTTGTAGCACTGTTAACACGGATTAAAGAAGAGCATTTCGACCCTCCGTTGAACGGGCCTGATCTGGCTAACGTTCATCGGCTGCCTTTCGGCCGGGTCAAAATGACATTGAGCTGCTTTCCGGAACAACCCGGAACTTCTGTAATGAGTGTTGGTAAAAACTAGAATTTGCAAAATTTGATCTATTCTGCTTACCACATATGCTAACTCGTTTGAACCCTCACCCGGTGACCTGATGGCAAGGTTGCAAGGTTTTCCAGAAAATCCAAAAATTCGAAAAAATTATTGATTTTGCCTAAGAGCGCTATATTTTTGGCTTCCATGAAAAATATTTACTGCAAAATATTGGAAATTAATGCGGAAATGATTTGGCAAAACCGATTATTTATCCGTCTGCGAAATTTTGCAATATCTAATATGACTGCTTTGCAGTGTCTGTGAGTGCTTGCCAAAAACAGAGTACTTTAAAGATTTTGGTTTATTATTTTGTATTTCGTGATTTGTTCAGGTATAATCAAAATTTACTCTGGTGGCGAAACTAATCTGCAAAGGATATAGTATCTAAATTATCTAAACTATCTAAATAGTTTTGAATTATGGAACTGATGTTGATTAATTGTTATTGATTGATATTGATTTTTGATTTATTTATTTTAGCTGATCTCTGTTCGTATACGTCCAGTGAAGTAGAAGGTACTGGCTGGGTTCATCGACAGGGAAATGATTTTGAAGAAGTTGGTAACAGTGATGTGAGAGCGCCTCCTTCGCGTAAGTAGCCATTTGTTTGATAGTTAATAAGGAGCACAAACGGTATATTGCTAAATAATTCGATGGCTCAATGTCGTAAGAATGTGCATTTCTCAAAAAATTGAAATTGTGGTAAAATTTGGTTTGGGAGTGTCTGCTGCTCCATCAAGTATATACAAGGATAATAATTATCATTTGTTTGCTTTACTACAACTTACTAATACATAAAATTGAAAAGCAGATGAAACCACATTATTGGGATAATAATGTCAGAATTATTATTATACAAAATAGTCAGTATGAATAATAAGCAGAACTAAAGCTAATGCGACCCATTTCAAGCCAGGTCTGTGAGTAGCAGAAATGAATGATTAAATTTAAATTAATTAAATTTAATTTATCAGTCTGTGACTCGTTTCCCGATTTGATGATGGCTTTCGAGGATTTTACTTTTTTGGGATGAGTTCTGTTTACAAAAAGTCTTTCCTTTGGGGAATGCTTATTGATTCCTCTCCTCTACCGCCTCCCTATCTTTCTAACATTGATAGGTTTGACAGATTGGGCTTAGAATGTGGATTAGGTGGTGAAACGAGGTGTTCTGACAGCTGGTGGGTAACCCACCAATATCGTATACAAAAGTACTTATTCGAAGCAATACTAGTACGAGTAGTCGAAAATGAAGGAAATGAAAGCAGCCTATATGTTGCAATTATTTTTTCTTCCGTGTTCGGAGGGAGGAAATGTACCTAGCGTATGTACAGGCCTAAAGTCACACTTAAGAGGTTTAAAAAGTAACGAGTTCTGTACCACAACCTGATGTGAAATGCTGGCTAATCACTGGTAATAAGTAATCAAGTAGTTTTGTCTGTTGTGTTGAAATGACATTAAAGTGGGGCTCGCTTTAAACGAGCTTCTTTCATATAAGCTATGAACTGAGGAAAATACGTATTTCCAGTTAAGAGTAAACCTCTACCGCGACTCGTGTTGCCAGTTTGCTGGTTTAATTTTATGACTCCAGTCTATCCATTATCTTTATTTCAGCTGATGGTATGTATGCCACTACGGAAGCCAATCGCTTCGATACACGATCAATGGTGGTTGAGAACATTCCCCCGGGTGCTGAGCGACTGATGCAGCTGATGTACTACGAAGCGACGGATGATTGCGAGCTAAAGGTCTGCTTCGATCAGGAGCAGTCAGAGTGTCAGAGCATTTCTCAGGTCGGGGTTGGACCAGACGATTTGCAGTGGAAGATACACCAGGTTTCCATACCTGAAGAGACCACAACGGTACAGCTATGTAGCTACGGAAGTTAGCATTAAAACAGCTTTAGCTTTAAGTTAGCTATTTGTCCGGATAATTCAAATAACAAAGTACAGCACTGAAGATGCAATATACGTATATCAGAAATGAAGTTTGATAATGTTCCCTTTATCTCTGATAGCGGTCAGACGTTTCATTCTAATGATTGATATGCAACCGACTCAAGTTTTCATTTTCTTTCCTCTGCATTTGTTCTTGAACAACAATTTTGGGGGTTTGAGGATTTCAGGAAAGCAGCAATCATTCTGTATACATTTTTATTTTGTTTATAAGTTCAACGGTTCTATCTAAATAAAAATATTCAAAAATTAAAAACATCAGGAAACTGTATTAGGCAGAACAGACAAACGGTTCGTCACTGTTCATTTACACGATGATTTATACAAATACTATAGCAGGATGCTTGCAGAAATTCAAATGTTGACTGAATTTGTGCTAAGAAACTAAGTTAACATTATTTTCTCTGTTTCAGCTGGTTTTCGTCTGCGAAAATACTGGTATCTATTTTGGCGCCTGTGCTGTTGATCAAATTACAATTGTTGATGCTGACGAAAATTCGTTATGTTAGACTTTGTGAATAACTGTTTTGCCATCAAATTATGACTTTGTATGTACGGTTTTGAATGTTTATGTTGACTTTGTGATTAAACACAATTCTCTTTAATTACAGTCGCGAGTGTGAAATGAAGCAGCTACAAAAAGTCATTATTGATAGCAATACTCTTGTTAATTTTTATGAGAAAATAGAAAATTTGGAATCAGAGAAAATACAGATCACGTAATATAACTCAAATTATTTCCCATTTATTTTGACGTGGACGTAACCACCTCAAACTCAGTGGCAAACGTTAGTTTAGCTTTGGAGAATTCATATATTTTACTTTTAGAAAAAACACAAACATGCTTTACACAAGAGCTTAAAGCCCGGTTCATGCTCGTCGTCCTTTAGTCCTTTGTACTTTTGGTCCTTGGCCTCCATCCTTTAGTGCTTTGTCCTTTAGGGACGGGTGCTTTGTGGTTGGTCACAGTGTTTTGTGCTTTTGTGCCTTAGCACAATGAAATAGATACTTCATGCTCGTGCCAAAGCACAAAGGACGATACCGCATATACTATCACATATCGAATCAATTCATTCACTTCTATTATCCGTAAAATAGGTATTTTATTCAGCAGAAAAGCATTTTAATTACGTTTAATAATAAAATAATTAATATACAGTTTAATAAATACCTTAATAACAAAAATATTTTTTCTAGCTAGTAAAGTATTTTTGCGTTTAACACACAAAGCAGCTAAATTAGCTAAAACAACGTGTGGGAACTACGTAATCACCCTATTCAGCAAACAGGTAAGCTCCTGCTTTATTTTATTGCCCGAGCACTACTAAAGCACTAAGGAAAAGTTGAACATTGTTGAACATCTCAAGGCACCT
Organism: Trissonchulus latispiculum; assembly: GCA_030248195.1. Classification (NCBI taxonomy): domain Eukaryota; kingdom Metazoa; phylum Nematoda; class Enoplea; order Enoplida; family Ironidae; genus Trissonchulus; species Trissonchulus latispiculum. The sequence continues at coordinate 10,476 of JASAND010006533.1, forward strand.
CCAAAAGCACAAAAGCACGAAGCACAAAGCATAAAGTGCTACAATTGACCATGAACTCCGGCACAAAATACAAAGCACTGTGCTTTAGACGTCTCTTGAGGGTGAGGATGAACCGGGAAAGGACAAAGCACAAGGCACTAAAGCACAAAGCACAGAGCACAAAGCACTGCGAGCATGAACCGGGCTTAAAACAACAGCTTTATTATTTGCTATTGCGTTTAAGCGGTCTGTTTTTGCTTTTCGAGCCCGTCAACGTTACAAAATAGAATTTAAGGTTATTGCAGGAACGGCTCGGTTAGGATCTGTTTGCCCCGGATCACTAAACTTAAATTTAGAATTCATCCGATAGTGCAGGTGCCAACCCATAATTTCGAATTGTAGCGCTTCTACCAAGGGCCTTTTCGCGAATGAGTTAAACGAGTTAAAATTAACTCGATCCTTTTCGCAAATGAGTTAAAAGAGTTAAATTTAACTCGTCGCGTTAAGCAGAGTAAAAATTTTTAACCCTTCGGTCACTGGCGAAATGAGTTAAAAATTAACTCCTTTAACTCTACTCTTTTCGTGAATGACACGTAGAGTTAAAAAGCTGCAGAGTTAAATTTAACTCTACCCTTTTCATGAATGGGTTTTAACTCCTTTAACTCAATCACGATATTTTACATTGACTTCTAACCCGCGTCTCAGCACGCGGGTTAAACGAGTTAAAAATCCTCTATGCTTTACATTGTTATTGCCATATTTTGCGTACGTAATACAGCTTTAAATATGAGAAGATAATCAAACCAATGAAAGCGCAACACATAATTTCATTGGATGGTTCAAAATGCTTCAAAATCACTTAAACATTTGGCAATGTTCTGCAGAATTATTTATACTACAGCAACGAAATAGGCTACTTAGTAAAATAAAAATAGAGGGAACAACTAATGTTTTAAACATGCTGATTATTAGAAATAATAATTAAATTAAATTAATTAAATTAATAATTATAATTATAAATAAGTAACAAACTATAAATTATTTTTTCATAGTTATTTGACAACAATATAATGAATGCCAATTTGAAGTATTATGAGAGAGAGCTGCTATCAACGTGAAAAGCCGAATCTACGAAACACTAACAACCAACCGAAAGCTCTATTTTTTCTCCAAAACTGGACTAATTAAAGGGCTAATTTTGCCATAAAAATTACTGTAAACTTGAAAAAATTTGAACCTTTAGAGCTTTTGAAAGGACATATATTTAAATGTTAAGCGAACTTTGCTCCACAGAATTACAGGATCAATTGCTATCCCAACTGTGATTTTAAGGGCAACCATTTCAATTCAAATTTGAAATCTCCATTGAATTTTAATAAATAAATATTTTTCTATTTAGTTTTGCTGCGCCTGCCTTTTTAGTGTTAAAATTTAGTTGAAATTGACCAAAATCGTCCATGTTTTTAAGAGGTTCAAGAGAAACCGATTTTGCTGAAATGTACAGAGGGTTTTTTGGCTCTGTCGTGGTCTCAGCAAACGAACATAGTACCTGTTTTTTGGCTCAACTTTTCATTAGCGCTTTGTTGTTAAGCTGGCAATAGAAACAACGAATACCTGGACCAAAATACTTCACGTTTGCAGAGAGTTAATTTTAACTGTCCCTGTTTTAACTCTTTTAACTCTTTTCGCGAATTCTGAAAGTTAATTTTAAATCTGCCAGTTTTAACTCTTTTAACTCTATGATTTTTAACCCTGCAGAGTTAAAAGAGTTAAAAGCAGGCAGAGTTAAATTTAACTCAGTGCAATCATGAAAAGGGTTAAAAGAGTTAAACAGAGGACAAGCCCGAACAGGAGGCGTCAGGCACCCTGTACCCACGAAACCAGGACCTAGAAGAGAGAGAAGAGGGAGGTTCAGCTTTTGATTCAGGATTGAAAGTAAAGAATTGACCCAGCCGGGGTTCAAATCACGGCCCTTCTGATCCCGGGAAAAACGTGCTAACCCACTACCACAGGGCCATCGGCTGATCTCCCACATCACTCTTATCAATCTTTCTTATGCCTGCTTCCCTTACATCTCCCCAAATATTGTTAGGCAAAAGATTTGATAGCAGCTTTTTTTATTGTTAATAACGTTTGATTGCCAAAGTTTATTAATTACTGCTTTTGGCCACAAGTTATGCTGTCCGGTGCTGTGGTTAACATACGTCATATGGTGTACTGTGGTCTCAAAAATTGTGTATGATTCTGATTCGACCCAAAAGTCTGATTTGGCCAACATCATGTCTCAAGGTGTGCAGTGGTGCAGGATGTTGGGCTACTGGAACTTTCGGAAGGTGTAAATCGTATTTCTGTCTTCTCGTCGTTGCAAACTCTTTTGGAAGTTTAAGCGGTCGATAGGCATTATGTATGTAATTTCAGGGGTGGTACCGGTTATCATCGTTAAGCATGTGTTTATATGCGTTTGGACTTAAACGCATCTGCCGAGCATCTCGCAAGCTTATTCTATTAGGAACAGCTGAGTGTCTCACTCTTCCTAGTATAAACCCTTGATAATATACATATTCTTAGTCTATTTAATAACATCTAATAACCAAGAACACATATATATAATATAGGAGTATGTATACCACCAGACACGCCCCATGTTGTCAGAGCAAAAACTATGCTCTGTTCTGTAACAGTTGATCTCCCCCACGTAAATTAGCTCCAGAGTACGCCAAAGAAAGTGGAGCGATCGAGCGCTATTCTTGTATTCTAAAGCTCGAACCAGACACAAACCCGCAGTCGCACAAACTTCTGTCTCTCCAGTGTATAAACAGGCTCATCTACGCCCGTATGAAGTCCTGGAATGGTCACGCCTCAGACATCGCTTGCTATGCACCTACGGAAGTCTCTGATGGTGAGCAGAAGGAGTGATTCTACGAAAAGCTACCGGAAATATTAAATGATGACCCGCGCTCTGACTGCCTGCTTGTTCTCAGTGACTGGAGTGCTGAGATTGGACGGTTCAAAAGTCACGATGATACTGTTCGAGGTCCTTTTGGATCTGGTAAGCTAAACAACAGTGGAACTCGCATGATGTCGCTGGCGAGCGCCTATGATCTGTCGATAGCGAATAGCTATTCCCGCCACAAATCCTCACACGTTCTCTCATGGAGGAGTATCACTGGCCTGTTATCGAAGCTATTTTCTGGTGTGGCGGCGCTGGCGATCTTCGTTCCGTGATGTGCGAGCTGCACGTGATGCAGACTTAACATCCGACCACGAATTGATTGCTAGTGTCAATTTTCCTCTGAGCCGAAAATTAAGCTTTCCAGACCGTTTGATGTGGCGAAGATCATGACCCCTACTGTGCAGCAACCATTCAAACTTGCTGTCCGCAATGGCTTCGATGCTTTGACCACCTTGACAGGCTCTGATGACATGACCGTTGACGCGGTCTGGAGTCGAAATGGCGGGATGTCTCGAAAAGGCTGCGAATAGAACGATCGGAAGAGGAAATTCTGCTAGACCTAGGACTGAACTGTCTCAAATCACAACTGATATTGCGCAGAAATGTTGTTCTGAAGCGGACCCTCGGAAAAAGATTTCTCTGAAAAAGGAGCTTAGAAGACAACTACGAAGGAACAAAGAACCTCACTGAACAGGCTCTCCCTGAAAATGGAAGAAGCTAGTCTGAGCGGGAATTCTCGCTTACTGTACGCAACACTCATTGATGCGACTGGACGAAAACGACCCCTGTGCAGTGAATGGTGAACTGTCTCCTGTCTTTAAGGTTTCCACGGGCGTGAGACAGGGCGATATCTCCAATCCTTTTCCTCCGTGCGGTGGACTTGCATGCAATAACAAACGATGAGGGGGTGGATATTGCTGATGGTTTGCGCGTCGCTGATTTGGAATATGCAGACAACGTCGCCCTACTGGCGAAGAGTGACGAAGCCCTCTCTTAGTTGACTCATTCTGTCCATGGATTGGGTCGTCTAGTTGGTCTTCGCCTCAATGCTAACAAGTGTAAGATCATCCTGCCTGGTAAGGAAGTCACTGGTCCTGCTCAGATCATCATAGATGGTGTTGCAGTCTAGGGCGTTCCCTTACCTTGGCAGTATCTTCACCAATGACTAGTACTTATCTTTTTTATAAATATATATATTTATAAATACTAGAATCAGTAAGGCTAGGACTGCATCTAGACAGCTATACAAGTGCATTTGGTCCCGAAGAACAATATCGATCAGAACGAAACAAGGTTTCCTGTGCCTTCATCACAACATGCTTGATTTAGTTTTGCAACATTGTCTGGTAGGCAATAAAATTTGAAATACTTCGCTTAAGATACCGTCTACTACTACTCGCTACTGAGATCTTTCGGAATTGTGCTTGTAGAAGGTTTTCTTAGCAGAGAAAACAATATGTTCGGATTTGGACGGCTACTACAAATTAAATCATACAAAACCAACTTCTTTGAAATCCGATCTGCTACTGGTGAAAATAAAAATTTTTGAAGACCGAACTGCAGGCCCTGAGCTCAAAGTATAGGTTTTATGGAGTTCTAATCTACTACTGATTTTGTTTGATAAAAAATGCCGATTGCTTTCACGCTATTTAGTAGGCTGCTTTATTCTGTGTAAAGAATGCTTTAATACACTTCCTAAGAAGTCTTATATTTAGCCGTCTATTATTTATTCATTTCATTTCATCTTGGATTATTAACATCAAGAGTACATAGTTACTAAGAGTGTGACAAGAGTCAAGCTCTTAGTTACTAGGCTTGCGACATCATCTGCGCGATAACGGCTGACTCCCCACACTTTAGACCCATCACTTCAAAGAAACTTGCCCGCTATGTTTGTATTCTAGTGCTCAGAAACACAAGTAGTCAGTTAGCTCAATGTGTGTCTGTTGCGATCTTCAGCACACAAACATAGCGTGCAAATATCTCTGAAGTGATGGGTCTAATTTGTGGGGGTCAGACGTTGTCATGCAGACGATGTCGCAGACCTAATAACTAAGAGCTTGATGCTTGTCACACTCTTAGTTACTATGTACTCTTGTTAACATTCTATGAATTATGCGTTTTGTTTTCCATGGTCTGTTCAAGTTATTGTATGAAATGGGTGGCTAACTTCAAGCATAAACTTAAAGCAGACTACTACCCAAACCTATTTGTTCGCTTTTTACATTCACGAAGAAGTACTTGACGTTGCTTTCGCAGTGTTGTCCAGTTGGCTATCAAGTGCATACGATTTCGCCCGAGCTACACCCACTTTTTAAATATTGAGCTCGAACTCACTCTATTATGTGTTTAAATGAAACGTATAGTTGGTTTCACATTATTTATCTGTATAATGTTAGAATCCACCTAAATGTTGCTCAAAGATGTTTATAAGTCCATTTATGCACTGGCTAATTACCAGTTTGTAGTAATTTAGAAAATTAGCTGCCAGAGCCCAAATATCAATTCTGAATAAAAAAAAATATCAAGTCTTTGATGGGTTCAGTTCGATACTGCATACTGGCTCACGGTATCAGCTAATGCAAGATTTGATAACACGCCAGCTAAATAAGCCGGTTTAATTTTCCATCACACATTGAAATAATAATACGCATTTTTAACAGTTTTAGTCTGCTACTAGTGGTCAAATGGCGGGTAAGCGATCTCTGGATATTGCAAAATGGGGAGTCTTCAATCTGGTGTATATCAATAACTTGTCAACAACAACGGTTTGGTATGACTTGGCCCAATAATTAGGATTGGTTATTTACAAATTCAACCATTCTAGACCATATCAATCAAATAACAAATATCACACTCATATGTACGTATATGCGCTAAGTGCACGTTATACAGTCATATAGTTTTGTCTAGAAAGCATCTTTTATAACTTTTACAAGAAAGTAGAAAGTAGAAAAATCATAAATGGATTTAACCATTAAACTCGTTGCCGCTTTCAGCTTTGACATAAATTTGTCATTTGACTGGAGGCATGTAGTAGACATGGGGGTGAAAAAGGTCCTACTGTGTTTATTGCAATTGCTGACAAATGCTTTAATTAATAACAAGAGTATATAATGATTAGAGTATGCCACTATGTTTAGTGCTAACGACTGACCCCCCCACCGCTGCATACCCATTACTTATAAGAAATTTCCGCACTGTGCTTGCGGACTATGTCTCGAAGCAATTACAAAATTCCCGCAAGCACGCAGATTACGTTTTCGAGTTTAAGTAAGCTGGTCAAGAGAAAATATTTGACAATTGTTTGATACAACCTGAAATTTACTGCAGCGTCTGTTTATTGAAATGAGTATAATTTCAATTCTAAATGTCGGCGGCCTGCCTTTCCACTCCAACACCACAGTCTTGGATGTATTTTCAGATATTTCTTTTGAAATTTTTTGAAAAAGTAACGTTTCTGCAAACAATATTTATATATTCCGCTACCTATAGTGTTAAATACATTTAACTGTTTGCAACTTTTTTGGTTTTTGTTCCATTGTGGAGTCGCTTGCGATTAGTTTGTTGAAGCTAGTGTGTCAGTTTAATTTTGTATTTTCATTGGCGAGCTGTGTGACGTCTGTGTTATTGGAATGAAATGCTGTTCCATGTGAAAAATTGATTTCCAGAAAAAGAACTGTGAGGCCCATGCGCATCAAGCGCATTTTTTCAATCAAGCTTTCGAAGAGATGAATGCAAGTGGAGATATGGCCCGCGATATTGTCTGATACCAAGGTTTGATAAAACACAAGCGAGATACCGAATAAATGGGTCGGTTGATCCGGCAAAGCTGGTGTCAGGCTGGAAGCAAGGACCTCAAACTGAAGCTGATTTATGTAATATATACACTGGGATTGTAATTGTCAGAGAACTTGTCAGGACTGTATTCAACATTCCGATGTATTACCATTATGCCAGAGTCATACGACAGTCTGATGGCAGTACATGGTGTGCGGAGCTTAGCTTTCGGTACCAGATCGAGCTAAGACCGCTAGTGGAAGTAACAGGTACTGATCGATGGTTTTTCGTATGGCTGCGTAAAGACCTCCCTAGTCCCTCGATCGATGAGATTTAGTTACTTTGCGCAACTCCTGTGCCAACTGATATACAGGAGGCATGCAAAAAGTCCCTACAGCGCAAATTTGACGTTTCACTGGAATTTAGTAGTAGACTGGAGGGAGGGCGAAAAAGTTCTTGCTGTGTTTATTGCAAAAATTAGTCAAATTTTTTAATTAGAACAAGAGTTCATAACGGTTAGAGTATGCAACTAGGTAGTATCAAGAGTACATAATAACTAAGAGTGTGACAAGCGTTTAAGCTCTTAGTTATTAGGCTTGGGACATCATTTGCATGATAACGGCTGACCCCCCTCCCCACAAATTAGACCCATCACTTCAAAGAATTTTGCACGCCATGTTTGTGTTCTAAAGCTCAAAAACACAACTACTCCGTTGGTTCAATGTGCGTCTGTTGCGAGCTTCAGCACACAAACATAGTGTGCAAATTTCTTTGAAGTGATGGGTCTAATTTGTGGGGGGAGGTCAGCCGTTATCGTGCAAATGATGTCCCAAGCCTAATAACTAAGAGCTTGACACTTGTCACACTCTTAGCTATTATGTACTCTTGGTAGTATCAAGAGTACATAATACATAAGAGTATGACAAAAGTCATACGCTATGTACTATCAGCTCGCTACATCCGATGCGCGCTATCGGTTGACCCCCCAATAAATTGTCGAAATTCACCCGCTATGTTTACACGCAACAGACGCACTTTGAACCAACTGACTAGTTGTGTTTTAGAGCTTTAGCGTGCAAACATAGCGTTCGAATTTGTTTTGCTAAGGGGGTCTGATTTAGGGGGGGTAAGCCGATAGCGTGCAGAGGATGTAGCAACCTGATAATACATAGAGTATGGCTATTGTCATAATCTTATATATTATGTACTCTTGGTAGTATCTATGCTACCAGTGAAAAAACTATGCTCTATTCGCTAACGGCTGATCCCCTACCGCAAATTACCCACCACTTCAAAGAAATTTGCGCACTGCGCTTGTTTATAAAGCTGGATGCAATCACAAAATTCGCGTACACGCTTTTTGTATTTTCGAGTTTAAGCACGTAACATCAAGAGCTTTTCGAGTTTTCGGGGAGGGGGTTACTATGGTCTAATTTACGGGTGGTCCTTTTGCGAACAAAGCCATGGTCTTTGCATTTAAGAAACAGAGTGTGCCTAGTGGTGTACTCTTGTATTATGTACTCTTGGTAACATGGAGCCAGTGAGCATAGCCGCGTTTCCAACACGAACGTATTTGCGGAGGGTCAGCTGTTAGCAATCAGATAATAATTTTTGCTAGTATAATAAAGAGTCAGCATAGTTCCATATACTCATTATTATGTACTCTTGGTATTGATTATAAGTAAATGCCCGTATTCTCAATCAAAGAGAATACAGAATTTCTTGGCTCAGCTGGCACTTTCCCTATTACGAAGTTTTCACTGCATGCATTGCTAGGATAAATTTGATAAATGATCATACAACTGGTTATAGCAGTTATATTCAGTTTATTTAAAACATTCCACCGTTTCAGACTGTGTTTATTTTTCCATTGCACCTTAAAATTGGCTGCAGTGACTTTGTCAAAGGTAGTGTACAAGTTTAATTTTGTTGTTGACCAAGACTGACGACGCTGGATTTAGAGAACATTTCTGTTCCATACGTACGTAGTAGCAAGAGTACATAAAATGAGAGTGTGCCGCCAGGCACACTGTGTTATCAGAGCAAAAACTATGCCCTAGTGACTCTCTCAAATCTCTCAAGGACGCACTGGAACCAGTTCACCAACAAGCTCAACGGGCTGGAATGACGCAGAAGTTACGACAAAAAGAATATTATATCCGCCGTGTCTGGGGTGAGCCGTTCAACCCTGGCGATGAAGTCAGGCTCTATGTCCCTTGTCCAACAAAGCGAAAGTTTCATGTGCACTGGCGGGGACCCTGTTGGGTTAAAGAAAGGATTTCAGACGTCACTTATAGAATTCAGCTTCCAGGAAAAAGGAAGACAAGAGTGGTTCATTTCAACAGACTGCGCCCCTATCATCGACGCAGCCACCTTCAAGGATCAAAGAACGATGGACTAAGGCACGAAGCTAGAATGAAGCTACAAAGAAAGCATGGTTCAAGTCCTGGAAAAGGAGAAAGTGCCACTGACAAGCAAGAACGAGTGGAAGACTATGACAATAAAAGTTCAAAAACTGTTTTGCAACCAGCAACGTTCAAGTATATACAAACTAGTCAACAAAGACCCTTTATACAAAGCTATCCTCAACGAAATCGACAAGCCCCTATGAGATATAACGCCCGAACTGGCGACTTCTATAGAAGAGCCTATTTTTAGAAAGGAGAGGCGTGTAGTGCGCCTACAGAAGCTAAAAGTAACCATAAAAGCTAAACCTGAGATCAGATCTGTGTCTTCGTATTGTACTGTGATTAAAGCCTACATTAGTTCCTTGTTGGCCTTATAAGCTACGCTACTACAGAAGGAAATTGAACTAATAGAAATAAAATGAAACTAAACTACTAAAATAGCATTTCTTTTATAAAATCCTTATAACTGCAAATGAAATTATAAAGTGGATGTGTATTTGTATGTGTATGTGTAAGTGCAAATAGAGAATGTAGCTAGCTGGCGGCTGGCGTAGCCCAGAAATACAAGTAAAAATGTATGAACTCGAGCCGAAGGCGCGAAAATTTTTTAAAAATTACTATATTTAGGAATTCAGAGGAATGTGCTAAACTGCGTTCAAATGAAAACTAAGATTCCACAGCGCAGATAGCTACGATCTGTAGTCTGATAAGATTTTTATCAGGTGGAGATCAAGGCCAATCGTTCAATCCCCGACACGGACACTTTTCAACTTTTTGAGCCTTTTATTGACCTTGTTATTCACATTTTACATCATCGTTGTGTATCGTCTCCATACAGATAAGCTTAGATCTGCTACTACTATATTATATTAAAAGTAAGGATCTTAACTCCATAAGTTGAAGTGAACTCTATCTATCTATATACATATAACTAATTGTGTTACCTGTGCATCTGTCAGGTAGGAGTTTTCCTTTACAATTTTATCGACAAACTTCCTGGAAAAAGTATTGTGGGGAAACCTATTTTTACCGGCTTTCGGTTTTTTGCATTTTTGTTTTTTCTATGTCAAAAATAACTTCTGATTGCAAGATTGGGTATATATACGAATTGTGCAGATTTTATATGTTTTTAAACCCTTATTCCGTTATAAATAGAATACTAAGTCTAGATCGTTAGAGAACTTCTGGACTTTCTCGAAGCATTTCGCCTTTTCAATTTTGTCAATTTTCTAAAATTTGGCAAATTCTTATTTTTATACTAATGTTTCAAAAAATTTTGAACTGTTCGGAAAACAATTTATATCAACAATTTTCATATGGAAAACTGAGCCTCAGGTAGCACCAAAGTCATGTGAACATATTTGGCTAACCCAATAACCCTGAAACTTTGCAACTTTTGTTGGGCCTTGGGTTAGGCGAGAGGGATTTACGAAAACGATTCACGGTAGTTATTGGAAACGGGTTATTCATGTGAGCTTCGTTACACGGGAATAAAATGTGCAACAATGTCAAAAAGCTTACTTGTAAAGTTTGCTATCATTGCTAGTTTTCATCTGAAAACTTCCTTTTTTCCTTTTTTCTGTCACAAAATTGCTTTTTTATTCCTTTTTTCCGAGAATGGCCGCGCAACAGCCCTGATTAACTTTTATTTAGAGCTTCTAAACTACTTTACCTGCTAATGGGTGGAGATGTTTTGACGAAATGTGGATTAACCCAATTGCCCAAGTTTGACCGAAAAGTACCAAAACTTTGAGCTTGGGGCAAGATGTCAGACTCGGTGGTTAAGCCCAGGTTCCGACCGGGACCAAAAATTTGTAATTTTTTGGCAATTTTTGGTGAAATTTCTGGAATTTTAAAAGTCAAAATTAAGTTAAATTGGTACAATCATTAGTTTTTATTTCTCATCAATTTTCAATGAAACCAACAATAGCATGTAATTTTGTCGATACTTGAAACTATGGTAAAATCTCGATTTTGAAGAAACTTCTCCTGTTTGAACTCCCAATTTTCAGTCCAGCCTCGTATCCGGCCCGGTGCGTTTATACGAAAAATTAATTTTGGGCCATGTAGTTTTGAAAAACCCTTAGCATATTCCAGAAATTAAAAAGTGGTAAAGGTGTTTGCTGAAAATTATGCACCGTTCAGCTATCGACACCGCGTTTAGTCTTTAGCCATTTTTGCCAGAACGCAGCTTTTTTGATAATTTTACCAAATTTTGCAAATTTTAACCAATACAGCTATTTTCAATGAAAACAACATTCTTTGGACGAGTTTTAGTAAAGCAGCGACTTTTTAGTAAAAAATCTGGCGACGTCGGAAAATTTTAGGAAATTTGAGTCTGGAAATTTATTTTTTGGCCATTTACTTACTCCTTGTAGCCGACTTTCTTACCGCTTCTGAGAGCAATTTTGGTACCACTTGTGGGGGAATTCGCCAGAGGAGAGGTATTTCTTCAGTGTTCACCTGTAAAACCTGGAAAAATTGAACTAGAAAAGGGGATTTCAGCTGTAGAAGCTTTTCGGAATTTGCTTTCGGAATACGTTTTGAAATTGCATCGGAAATTTCAAAAAATGTTTTAGCGAAAAGAAAGATCTCATTATTTCGGTTCAGAAATACTTTACGGCAGCCATCTTGAAGCGCTTTTGAGATATAAAGAGAACAATTTCGCTTTCTATTTTTTGGTCAGACTTCAGTTTGCTCGAGCATCGCCAATTAAGAGCTACCATTAAGCCATTGAAGATAATTTAAAACTAAACTAGAAACCAATGTACTGTAATAATTAAATGCAACTTTGTATACAACAAAGGAGTACAAAATATTTCGTATAATGCGAAACAGTTCAGAAACTATTCAGAAACACAGGATGTGAAGACAGCTTTTTTAAATAGTGTACGTGTTTTGACTGTGACAAGTATACTTTATAGCACACCTTAGCGTGCATTCACTGATTTATACGCACGACGTGTGGGAAGCTCCGAGTGTGGGGCACGAGTGCGCGAAGCGCACGAGTACCACGCACGAGGGCTTCCCATACGACGTACGCAGTAGAAATTAGTGAATAACGCTAAGGTGTGTTGTAAAGTACTTATACAACGATTCAATCTCTCCTTAATTGATGAAACCTTACTCATTTATGTTGCAGCTGGCAGCTAAGTTTAGACAAATTTCAACATGAAGTGGCAGCAACATTGTGTTGCTTGCCATGGCTGGGAGGCCTTGCTTGCATTATTGCTTGCATTGACCGGTATTGTTGTTTAATTATTCGTTGATTTATCGCCCTATTCTGCTTATTTGCCTTACTTTATTGCCTATTGGACTTGGTCTGAAAGTGGGCCATTATGGCTCACTCTCAACCTCCTGATACTGGACAACCCAGACCGGACGACGTCGATACTAATGGAACTGCCACCGAAGAAGCCGATGAACAGAACCAGGTCAGTCAATCTGCCGATGCCTTGGAGAATTCTAGACGAGAGCTGCTTCAGCGGACCGGATACCTGACGATTCCCGATGAGCTGGTCAATGATTCCACTCAGAGGTTGGTTCAGATGCTAGACGAATCCAATGATGCTAATGTGATGCCTGAATTCGTAAGACGTGCCGGTAAATTTCATTTGAAGCTGATATATGGTGGGAAGGGACTAAGGGACAGGATTTTGAACGATGGGGTCAAATTGGGTAACATTTTGGTAAATCTGGAAAAGCCCCGGGAGGAAGATCGGCTCAACCATCGGATGCAGTCAATCTATCTATATAACATTCCTATTAGTGACTCTGATGAACATTTGTCTAGGTGGCTGGGCTCTCTCGGCTTGGAGAGAGTCTCGTCTTTTAGATGGACCTACTACCGGGCGGCGGACGGGAGACGAACGGCCATTCGCGACGGGGGCCGATCAGTGCTGGTCAAAGTGGGGGTGAACCAGGTCATACCCGGGTATGCGGCGTATACCCCCCAAGGTGCCGATTATCAGATGCGGGTCCAGGTGTGGTACCCGGGTTGGGGAGTGTGGTGTAACCATTGCTTCGGCCCGGGCCACTTCAAGAAGGAGTGCCCCAATGAACCGGCTATTCCCCGGGACCAGCCCAGGGGGAACTTTTCCTATGCTCCTCGGAGGTGGGAAACCCAGCAGGCCCAACCCACGGAAGGAGAGCCCTCGGTCGCCCAGGGCGAGGCCGCCCAGCAAGCAGGGGACGGATTGGTCTCTCTCGGGTCGGCGGAGGCTAAGAAGAGAGGCGGAATGGTGGTCGAAGGGTATGAAACGGCGGAGGAAGACGAGTCGATGGATCAGGATGCGGGAGCCGGGTCTACCCCCCTGGTGGACTTGACCCTCCAAGCGGACCAGCCCCTGACCTGGGACAGGCTCATGCAGGCCAAGCACAACAAATTTATGAGGGACTATGGGAATAAGGTTATTCCCTTTTTCACCCGGAAATACCCCTACAGTAATCATCACTTATCCCCCTTCGTACTAGACGGTTTCAGGTTCCGGACCAACGAGCACCACTTTTTTTGGCGGAAGGCCCTCGCCCTGGACAAAAAGGACACTGCGGCCAAGATTCTCGATTTGGTGGAACCTGGGGAGGTTAAGGCTGTGGGGGAACGGATCCCGGGAAAAGCGGACAAGGTGAAACATTGGGAGGAGTTTGAGAAGTATGCGGCGATGTGGGACGGGTTGAAGGCAAAGTTCGACCAAAACCCGGACGTCCGGCGGGCCCTCCTCATCACAGACGGCCAACGACTGGTGGAAGCCAGCCCCCACGACCATTTCTGGAGTTGTGGGTTCGGCATCAACGACCCTCGGGCCTTCGACCCTACCATATGGACGGGGCGAAACGTGCTAGGTGATATGCTCACCATGCTGCGGATCAAGCTGCTTCGAATCCCGGAGATCCGGGAAGAGCTGGAGCAGCACCGCCGAAGCCAGGTCCAGAAGCGCCCCTTGGAAGGATCTGGAAATGGCACGGATGAGAAGCGAATAAAGTAGACCCCCCTCTGTTCATGGTCTGTGGTGCTATGATAAATGGCTCCGCTTTCCTTGATCAGTATAAATGCGGATGGGCTTAAACGGCACTCTAAAGTTGACAATTTGTTTCAACTAACGAACTCTACGGACATCGTTTTCGTCCAAGAAACAAATTTCAACTTCAAAAATACTTACTTTGAACAAATTTTTAGTCCTAAATTTAAGAGTTTCCATTCGTATTTTACTGGTCAGGGAGGTGGAGTTTGTATTTTGATTAGTCATAGAATCGCAGGAATTGGTAACCTAATCTTTGAACAAAGTGGGCGTTTGGTATTATTGAGTCTAAACGTTGGAAATCACAAAATTCTATTAATTAATATTTATGCACCTACTGATGCTCAAAAACGACCAAACTTCTTCAAAAACTTAAATGAAATTATTGCTCAAAGAAGCAAAGATCATCACTCAATGATTTTAGGTGGTGATTTTAACTTTGTTTCAGATCCGAAACTAGACAGAAGCTCAAGCTCGAATACTTATTCGGCCCTTCAACATGCGACAGCGGGTAAACTTCAATTTTTAAAAATTGAACGAGATTTTGACTTTGTTGATGTTTTTAGACAGAAGTTTGGCACAAGAAAAGAATTTAGTCATCATAGCAGAAATTATGATTGTGCCAGCAGACTAGACCGAATCTACACCTTAAATAGGCATTCGGCAAGTTTTACGCAAATTAGCTATTTCCATACGACTTTCTCGGACCATAAAGGTATAGAATGTTCTATTTCAGATTCACTTTTCTGCCAGCCAAGAGGGCGTGGTTACTGGAAAATGCCCAGAGATTGTTTTTCAGAACCCACTTTTATGCTAGATTTTATGGAACAAAATTTTGAAGCTCAGCTAAAAGTTGAAAATTCGCCAAACTCAGAAATTTTGCTGGAATGGAAAAATCATAAAGAAATTATGCGAAGTCTGTTCAAATTTCATGGAAAATTAATGGCTCAAAGGAAGAAAGAAGAAAATTTAATTTTACAGCAAGAACTGTCTGTTGCTCAACAATCCGGTAATGAGGAGCGAAAAGCAATTCTTGAGCACAAAATGCGCAAAATTGAGCTCCAAGAAATTGAGAAAATTTTGGGTCGTGCTCAGAAAAGAGATGAACTTTTCGACAACTTTTCAGTCTTGAGTGCAAAGAAAATTGAAAAAATAGAAGGAGAAAAGCGTTATTTCTACTCGTTAAAGGCAGAAAATGGTGAAATTGTGACAGGAAATAACAATATTTTGGGTGAAATGAGAACTCAGTATGCGAAACTATTTTCAAGTTATGGCATAGATTCCGACAAAGCGAAGAAATTTTTAGAGGCCACAGATGCGAAAGTTCCGAGCATTTCGATTTCATCTTTAGAAAGAGAAATTTCGGTTGAGGAGGTAGAAACTGCAATCAAGCAGTTTGCTACTGGTAAAGTCCCCGGAAAAGACGGGCTTGCAATTGAATTCTATCTGTCTCATTTGGAAATTTGCGCCCCCTTTTTGGCCCGAGTTTACAACCAAAGTTTTAAAAATGGAAAACTTCCAAAAGATATGTATATGGGCATAATTTCGCTGTTATATAAAGGAAAAGGTGATAGGGCGGACCGGAAAAACTGGCGCCCTTTGAGTATGCTAAATGTAGATTACAAAATTCTAGCAAAAATTTTGACTAATAGGCTCTCTCAGGTAATGGCATGTTTGGTTAGAAATAACCAAACCTGCGCGGTCCCTGGGAGAGATATCAGGGATGGAATTCTGAGCTTAACAGGGGTACTCGACTACGCAAAATATAAGGAAAAACCTTGTATTTTTCTCTCAGTTGACCAAATGTCAGCCTTTGATGTAGTCGAGTGGGAATTTCTTAAATTGACACTCAAGCAATTTGGGTTTGGACCAAACTTTAGAGCTTGGATAGACATAATTTACCATGAAGATCAAGTTCAAAATTCGATTTTGGTGAATGGGTATCTTTCGATACCCTTTAAATTGGGTCGAGGGATCCGACAGGGATGCCCTCTTTCACCGTTGCTTTACGTTCTATGCAATGAAACTTTTTTAAATTTTGTCAGAAAATCAAATTTAATTCGAGGAATCTCAATTTTAGGGCGCGAGGAGAAAGTTTTCGCATATGCCGACGATACGAATTTCACAGCTCGAGATTTTAACTCAGTTAACGAAATATTCAAATTGTATGAGACTTTTGAGGAAGTTTCTGGAGGCAAACTTAAAGTCGAAAAGACGCAAGTTCTTTTGTATAATGGCTACTCTAAGGCTAATGTGCCTGCAGAATACCAGGAATATCTCAAAAAAGAAGTCAAAGTTTTTGGAGTTTTCGTTAGCTCAAATGGACTAGAAAATCCGAAAACTGTAGAAATGTTTAACAAAGTTATCTTAAATTTACAAGAAAGTACACCTCCAGATCGAATTTCAGCATATGGGAAAGTTAACGGCTTAATGACTTATTTTCTATCCACTCTCTGGTATACGACCTGGTTCGTGTCACCAGAAAGTGGAAAAATAAATAGAATGATGGAATTAATAGCAAAGTATATTTGGCATCCAATTCCTCAAAATTTAATTAGCACAGATTGTGCTGTTCTTCCAAAAACAAAAGGAGGAATAGGACTTCCTAAAATAGAGCTAAAAATTCTAGCACAAAGATTTGCAGTCTTAATAAGAAGGCGTTTGGGCAGCGACCAGGCTTGGCATTTAACCTTTGACTATTTCTACGAAATGGTCAAAGGTAAATCCCAAGCCGCTGCCAATCGCACACAAGCTCCGAAATTCTATAAAGAATTACGGCAAGCTGAAATCCAACTTGAGCCTCACTTTAATCCTGATTCTGTAAGCTTTGGAAACAAAGCTTACAGCTTCAAGGACGCAAAAATGAAGCAAATTTACGAATTTTTAGTCTGCAAAAAATTCTTGAAAAAGCGAGATAAAATGCAAGAAAAATGGCTCGAAAAATTTCCAGCTATAAACCCAAATGATTGGGAATATATCTGGTCAGCAATGAAAACTAAATTTGTTCAAAGTATAGCCTTAGATGTTCATCTAAAATTAGTGCATAACGTATTAATGACGAACAAGCGAAAGAATCAAATTGATAGAAGAAATAACGAATTTTGTGATTTCTGCCTTCAAAATAACATTGAGGTAGTTGAAGATGTAATCCACTTGTTTGTGCTTTGTCCCAGAGTTTCGAGTTTCTGGCAAAAAGTGTGCCAACTTCTAAAAAAGGTAGCTACCCCGGAGGGCATATGGGTGGCAGGGTTAAGCCAATTGGCTTATAGAAGTTTGATTATGCAGGAGAAAATTCTGGGATTTGTGGTCCGAAAGAATCGAAAACTTCAAATTAGTGCCAATCTGGCCATCCAGGAGGCCCAGTTGGCAATTTGGTTTACCAGAGACATTTTCAAAAAGTCGAAAAATCTTAAAGATCCATGGGACGTTTTTCAGAAATCCTTGGGGCGAATTGGCTCAAACGCGAGCGCTTTGGAAGAAGAAGGGGGCATTATGAACTATTTGACCGGGAATTTTGGATTGTACAATTTGGTGGATGGTATTCTGGTTTTGAAGGAAGTGCTGTAACTATTTTCTATGTATGTGTAATCTTGTATAATTTGCTTTTTGTGTATTTCAGGAAGTCAGATTTTCGATCAGAAGCCCAAGATTTTGCTTTCTAAATTCTAGAAAGAAAGAATTTGTGGTCAATTATTTTCTAAATTAAGAGTTTGAGTAGGACAACTTTGAAGATTTTGAATATAAAAATTTAAAAAGAAATGAGATTAGACCCATTGCTTTCGATTTTCACACTGTGGAACTCGTGCTAATTTGATCTTTAATTGATCTTTGATCTGTAATTTTGCCTTTTAACTTTGTATTCTGTGTTTCAGGATCAAGGATTCAATTTGGGAGAAAGAATCGACC
The DNA here is from genome assembly GCA_030248195.1 of Trissonchulus latispiculum. NCBI lineage: Eukaryota > Metazoa > Nematoda > Enoplea > Enoplida > Ironidae > Trissonchulus > Trissonchulus latispiculum. The sequence goes on from JASAND010006533.1 coordinate 28,520, forward strand.
AGAAGTTGGATGGGGGAAATTCTTAAACTTTGCAATTTTTAAAAGAAAAGATTTCAATTATTTTTGGGAAACCGGGCCCCCCAGGAAGGTCCCTCCCCCTAATCTCAGGCAGATTTCGCATCCTAATTAAAGTAAAATTAAAAGGGGCCCTAAATTTATTATAATTGAAACTTTTAAATGCATATCTGCGACAAAGTCGCTGTTCACTCATTAGGCAGTGAGCTAAACTGCTTGTAGACAGGCTGCGAGTTAGGCAGCAGAAACCATGATCCAAATGCATTATGCAGAAATTGCAATATATTGGCAGAATCTGGTAAATTTGGGCGTAAATAATTTACGCCCAAAACATAAAAATGGCAGTCCATTTTCCATAAAAGCAGCAGTAAAAATTGCCGCCCATTAAAGGGCGGCACTATTAGCACAAAAGAATAGTGTGTGACTGCTGGCTGAAAACAAAAATTCAGCCAGCAGTCACCTACGCATATTTTAGATAAAACTAGTTAGACATGCCACTTCCGCTCCAGACAGCCTTTATGCTAAAAGGAGTGTAACACAAAGTCGCAGGTCTCAGTGGTTGGCAAAAATCCAAAGCATACGGGCGTTTGCATCCCACACTTTCCAGACGGCGGCTTGACTATAAGACCAAAAATTGAAGCAGCCTGAGTAAGAGCTCCGATGGCGCAGTCGTCTAGCGTGCTTTACTTTTAAACTGAAGGTTGTGGGTTCGATCGATCCAAACTCAGAGCTAAATATTTTTTCGTCCGATTTTCAGCACTTCAAACTCCGACAAAATTTTTAAAATAAACTTGAAGCTAATATTTAAGTGGTCGAACTTTCTCCGAAATTGGGTCTTTACGATTAGTAATTTTTGAGTAATGTAGCAGTCACGTGAATGCTGTTTCTTAATGCTCAGTACTGGTTAGTCATTGCAAATAGTTAATGTATCAGAAACATAGAATTTGACTGTATTGTGTAAAGCTTATTTGGCGATTGATTGTTTGTTGTGCTTCCGAGTTTAGGAGCAGGGACCGAAACAGCTGCAAGAAGTTGCGATCTCAGGCCTTTAAATTTTAGGCGCATTTCTTACAAAAAATTAACATTGACTCTCCAACCATAACAAGGACAGTCGTGAGCAAATATGGTTCTTTGATATAGATCGTCAAATAGTCTGGGCTCTGCAATTTCTTGAAAGGTTTCTTCTTTGCAGCCCCAATGCAAATAATGGTCAACTAGATTGTTTCGTACAATGGGGAACTGGCATTTGGAGATCCCCCTCTCTAATGCTTAATTTGCATACAGATAATCTGGACTTGAGTCAGCATCCCAAAACGAATAGAATTGGCATTTTTACAGCAAAAATCCGACTTTGCCAAAATACTAAGTACAGAGCTTCAATAGTGGTACTGCTTTTCTGGCAATAAAACTGAATTCCTGGAAGCAATGGCATTAACTTTCTTATGAATCCACTTAATCGCAGAATAAATGATTATGCAACCCAAAAATTGGGTGAACGGATCTCTTGATAAAGAAAACTTTTGTCTGTAAAAATCACTAATGGCATGAAAAAGAAATGCGTTGAACTGCGTTGAACTAGAAAGAATCTGGTTGACTGTATTTAATTTCTAACAGTGTTTGGTAATAATAAAGACTGTATTGGTAATGTTTTTGTTTCTGTTTCAGTCTGTTATGTAGAATGATTGACTTTGGGATCAATTTGGCGCGGATTCAACAGAAAAATTGTCCGAAAGAAATTTTTCGAAAGTCACTCAAGAATGAACTTAAAATTTCACTAAATATGATTTCTTTTATGCCACCGTATGCTGTAACCTTTATTGTACAATAAACAAAGAACATGGCTGGGAGGCCTACTTTTTGGTGTGCAGCAGAGCTGTCTAAGTTGGAGCTCTGCTGTACACACTGCTGTGGCATGCAGGCAACTGTATGCTACTCAGTATAACTCAGTATAACTCGTATAACTCAGTTATACGCACGCTGCACTGTGCATTATCTGATTTATATGCACAGTCTTTACATAGGAAAAGTGCAAAAGAGTTGTATAACCTGTTTTGTCGTGAACGTTGTCATATAGTCTTCTGTAATTTTGAGACATCAACTACTCTTTTTTATTCCTGCTGGAAGCAGGAATGTATAAAATGAGTCTTCGCTGTGTTTATCGTGTATTTGCTCTATTTCAACACACCGGGTCCCTATCTTCAACACAGTGTAGTATAGGGCACTTTTTGCACACTGTAATTTATGCAAATTAGGTTAGCAGCTATTTAAGCGACCGAATTTGCTGTCCTCGCGCAGTTGTCAACTGTCAGCAATCTAAAAGGTTGCACATTTTTGGGCGCAACAGTGTAGCTTGGGAGCTCACTCGGGCGCATGAGGGACACAAACACTACTCAGTTGCAGCTCAACTGACCTGAACTGAAAAAGTGAAAACATTTTGCTTAGACAATGCCAACGAAATAAGAAACCCCACAACGAATTAAAGATCATTGTTAATGATCATATGCAATTATTATCATCATAAAAAGTTATACAGGCTAGAAATGGATGACCTGTAATTATCATCTTACTGTACCAATACAGTAGTTCACAGAAAATTTCATAACACTGAACTTAATCAAGCGAGTGCTGGAAGTGTAGCAATCTGAGTTGTCTCGTTTTATGTTTGTGATATATATGTGGTAGCAAAACTGCACATGTTGGCAAATGTGCACATTTGCCAGTCATTTTGGACAAACTGCACTTTCTCCAGCTGAAGGCTGGACAAACTGTTCTAGAAAGCACGCATGTCAAGTTTTGCCAATTTTCACTGGCAAAACTGCACTTGTGAGCGTCTCAGTCAGTTTTTCCAAGTTATCGTTGGCAAAACTCAGGAACCTCTGAAACAACGCTGATTGATGAAACCTTCCCCTTTAATGTTGCACAAAAATAGGGGTCATGGCTTGGTATCATCTTCAAACGTTTGATAAATTTGAGCACTGTTATTGGTTCAAATTATTATTTCTTCATCTTTTGCCCTTTCTCCATTTATTTTCACCTTCATATTCAATTTTAAACATTTGAAGTTATCGCGGCATCTGCAATAGTGCAATTTTTCCAGATAAAATTCATTACGTATTAATGGCTTAAATGTCCTAAAGTTTTAGTAAAATTAGCAAACAAGTATTTTTATGGGCAACAAGAACAAACAATATCTTTAAAATTGAAAGTGAAATTTCAAAATAAAATGAAGAAAAAGAAAATTCGAAGTTGGATCAAATCAATTTGATCAAATAAATAACTTAAAGTTGACATTGCCCGTAAAACTTTTACTAACTAACGAACAAATTGAATATGAAGGTGAAGATAATGGAGAAAGGGCAAAAGATGAAGAAATAATAATTTGAACCAATAACAGTTGTCAAATTTATCAAACGTTTGAAGATGATACCAAGCCATGACCCCTATTTTTGTGCAACATTAAAGGGGAAGGTTTCATCAATCAGCGTTGTTTCAGAGGTTCCTGAGTTTTGCCAACGGTAACTTGGAAAAACTGACTGAGACGCTCACAAGTGCAGTTTTGCCAGTGAAAATTGGCAAAACTTGACATGCGTGCTTTCTGGAACAGTTTGTCCAGCCTTCAGCTGGAGAAAGTGCAGTTTGTCCAAAATGACTGGCAAATGTGCACATTTGCCAACATGTGCAGTCTTGCTACCACATATACAAAAAATGGAAGCAATTGGAAAAATTAATATATTAGGGCGGTTTATAAACAATTGAAGACAATTTTCAGCATTTCCTACAGAAATTCATAAAGGTCAACAAAGGAATATTGCACCTTTTGGGGCCAACTTGTTATTACTATTTCAACGTTAGACGTAAAATTTTGGAATAGTTTCCATCACACTGTACTGACTATTGGGGATGTAGGTAAAGTCGCCATCTCACACAAGGTTCATAGTTGTTTTCTGTCTGGCTTTGCTTATTTTGCCGGGGATTGTGTGAAACCTGACAGTGCAAGCGGGTGCTCTTTCTTTGAATGGCTTTCGAATAGAATTGAGCATTTGTGCAGAAACAGTATAGTTCTGATCATAGTTTGGAGAAGGATTGTCAATGGATCGGCGGCTTTCATGGACGGAAATCGTCTGGGCCAATAAGTCAAGTAAGTCATAGTTTACGCAGCATTAGGAGGTATGAAAGGTGAGTTTTTAAGCCAGAGGATACACCTACTTTGGATGGCTGCAATGCAAAGTGTCTGGTATCTCTGTTATCTGGTTTGATTGGGGACAGGTTCAAAAATAAAGGTAACAAAAAACGTGTATACGTTTCTATTATACGCTTTTAAAGCAGATTTTCCTTCTTTCAAAGCGTTTCAAATTAGACAGACTTGTTGGGGTCTTACTTTATACTAAACTTCTGTAAGCCCAGCCGCCAACACCAAACTTAGTAGCAGCTGAATAGATTTGAGCCATAAAAACTACAAAACTTTCAACATGAGTTTTCGCCTAAAAACAAAATGTATCCAAAAGCGTTTATGTGGAGCTAACCCGAACCAGTCCCTTGGTCAGTTACACATAACTTAAAATGTCTCTGTGATTCGAGAGTTTGCAGGACGTAGTAGAGATGAGCATTTCGGCCCGTCGGGCCAGGCCGGGCCGAGAACGTTTTTAACTGCGGGCCGAAACAGGCCAAATCTCGTGTAGCAAATGTTGTGAAATCACTAAAATTAGCTAAAAGTTTACTCATTCTGGTCATTTTACAGCAAAATTTAACATTTTGTAGCATAATATAGCGCTTCCATCTAGTGTTTGAGGCCGGCCGGCCTAAGCCGGCCGGCGGCCGGCCGCCGGCCGACGACTTTTGCTCGCCGGCCGGCCGCCGGCTACCGGCCGGCCGCCCGGCCGGCGGCCGGTGAGGCCGGCCGGCTAACGGCCGACCGGCCGGCCGGCCGGCCGCCGGCTGGGATACAAATCTCCAATCAGAAATTTACAAAATAGAGAAACTAACCGTAAAATGAACTCCAAATCTAGTTATCTAGTTATCTAGCTAATTTTCTATGCTATGCTGTGCTATTTTTCTAAGATAACATTCGAAACTAAACATCTTACAAGTTATAATACTGCACTGCAAATTGCTTTAGGCCGGTAGCCGGCCGGCCGGCCGGCGCCCGGCCGGCCGACGGGCTCACCGGCCGCCGGCCGCCCGGCCGGCTCCCCGGCCGGCGGGCCGATGGGCTCGGCCGGGCCGGCCGGCGATCGGCCGGCCGGCAGCCGGCCGGCGGCCGGCCGGTGAAACCCCGGCCGGCCTCAAACACTACTTCCATCTTGCATTTAAGTCTTTGATAATAACACTGCTATTAAAATTTTGGAAATTTTCTTGTGGCGGGCTCAGCCGGGCCAAATTTTGTCAGCTTGCGGGACGGGCCGGGCCGAAATGTTTTGCCAACGGGCCGGGCCAGGCCTGGCCGAGCAAGATTTTGGAGCGGGCAGGGCCGAACCGGGCTAAAAAATTCGGCCCGGGCTCATCTCTAGGACGTAGCAGTTTTGTAACACGCAAAAAGCCGCCGTCTCATCTTATGGCTGATTGCTGTATGCGAAATTTCAATTTACAAGTTTTGAGTCTTCGTCGATGGGCAATGTTGCGCAGCTTACATGTTATTGAAGCCACCTGTATTCATCCAGCGATTAATAGTGTGTTGTGTTTGTGTTTAGATCGGGGTTGCCAGATTGACTAATAAAGTCACTGCTATGTTACCGTCTGTTGTCCTTAAACACATCTGGTCTTATTTATCCCTAAAAGATCGTAGCCAGGCCGAGTTAGTTTGCAAACACTGGCACAATCATATGTACTACGCTGATGTAAAAATCTATGTCCAAGGCAAATGTGCAACTACTAGTCAGCTGGATTGGATGCTGCGAAGGATGAAACCAACTCTGGAAAAGTTAGATCTTTGGTTTCTGGACACAGACTTTTGCGATATCGCCCAACGTTTATCGCAGTTTACAAGTTTGCGGTCACTAATATCGCTAATGAATTTTCGAGGAGTGAAAGGTCTTCTGCTTTTTCCAGAGACCATCAGTAGCCTAAGTCTTGGCCACTCTGTCTATACGGCTGACTTCCTTGAACCTGTTGACTGGGGCTTGGAACCAGAAAAGCTTTGGTTATCACGACTGCCGCTTCCGGAATCTCTGGATCTCTGGAATCTCTGGATCTTCCGACTTGGATGATTCCGTTCGGAATTTTAACCAACACCGATTTAAGATCCGTAACGCTTAATCACATTACATCAAGCAATAGTTCACTGGACCTAACCCTGGTTTCATCTTGTCATCATTTGAGATCGATTGAAGTAGCTTCGTCCAGTGGCATGACCAACTTTTTGCAACTGACAAAGTTGAAGAATTTAACTCGACTGGTCATCAGAAACGAGTTCAGCCAGTTTGGTGAATTTGTTGAACTGTGGAATGCTATGAATTATTTGCACTACCTGGAAGTTTTAAAGATCAATTTGCTTTATCCTGAAAATGCGGCACTCTGTTGTGATGGCCTGAATGCTTTGCGTCTGCCGAAGCTGGTAGAGTTAAAAGTTAGTACAGATATTTCGGATTGTGTCAAGCTTGCTGAATTAATGGCTGAGCACTCGCAGCTTAGAAAATTAGCACTAAAAAGTCCTACGGCACTTTCTGGAGAAGCCATTTTGGGGATCCTAACTAAGACCTCACCCAGTTTCTCTCATTTCTCGTTGAACGGCAATGTATCAGGTTATGTGACAGAGTCGGAGATATTTAATTGGCTGATCGTTAAAAGGCTGAAACTTGAACAAATCAAAATGAAACTGATTGAACTGAAAAGTGGGACTTCAGCAATAAAGTTTCGTAAATCTTTGATTTCGTCAGGAGTCTCTTTACCAATTCTTGCCGTTACTGTTGCTGCTCTGGGAAATGAAATGTGCCCGGAAGAACTTGTAGATGCACATCTAACTGTGGTTTACTCACATGATTAGAAACATTAAAGTGAGACATTGTGTTATAGGCTGCTGTACTTCAGGATAGCAAAAGCATGAACTGGCTTAAAGTAACAACTGGCTCTCTGCATTAGCAGTTAGCCAATCTCACAAAAGAACAATTACAATATCGCTACAGCATAGTAACACATCTAAGGATTGTTAGCTATCTTTATCTGTCTACAACACCTCCACTTCTATTTTTAATTCTGTCTTTTGTATTTCTCTCTTTCATAGGCCAGGGGGTCCTGGCGCCTTGTCGGTCTTCTGTATCTTGCTGGGTCGTTGCGCATCTGGTGGCCTAGCTGCTATGTGTGCTGGGCCAGCCTGTATCGCAAGGCCGACAATCGGCAAGTCCGCTGCCGCACCGGCCCCGACCGCTAGGCCAGCCTGTACCGCAGGGCCGACACACGGCAAGTCCGCTGCCGCCCCAACCGTGGTACTACCTGCCCAGCTAGGCAGGTACCAGTCCAGTTCGGCTTGCGACTTCTCTTGATCCCTTCGGCGAACTTGGCTGATGTGGCGCCGGAGAATTCCGTCGTCATTACTCTTTACTTGTACGATACGGTTGCCTTCCCATCCGTACGCGGTCCCTCGTTCCCATGCACCCTTTCCATAGTGATAACGAAGGAACCATACCAGCTGTCCTTTCTTGAATTTTGTAGGTTCGGCAACCTCGTGTCCGTCTCCCTGCTTGCAGCTCTCTCGCCAGTGGTCATACTTTGTAGATAGATTTCGACTCCACAACAGTTCTGCCGGCGATTTCCCCGATTCTTTCTTGGTCGACCTGTAAGAAAAGAGAAGATCAGAGACCGCTGTGCTTAATCTGTGTTTCGAGGCAAACGGAGCGTTTCCCCCTGGCCTATGAAAGAGAGAAATACAAAAGACAGAATTACAATATCGCTACAGCATAGTAACATATCTAAGGATTGTTAGCTATCTTTATCTGTCTACAACACATTGTAAAGGGTTTTCTTTCTGCTGTAAATCTTTTAAACTCAAAAGAAACATAGAACAGACTTAGAAAAACAATAGAACTTGAAGCCTAACTGTGCGAAACTTATTTCATAACTGATTGAATTAGTAACAAGATACACACATCGTAACGATCGAATTAATGCTAGCTCTAGACTGCTTCACCAAAGGTTATAGCATATTAAACTCTTCGCCATTTGAGATACTGACACTAATTCCACCCGAAGTCTAATGTTGCATTCATAGTTCCTGCGCATTCTGACGCGCACAAACATCCTGCGTTCGTGAGCATGGAAGTGTTACAATCAAGAGTACATAATGCCAAGAGTTACATAATATAAGATTGTGCCACTAGGCACACTCTATGTTATGAGAGTAGAAACTATGCTCTGTTAGCTAACGCCCCCCCCCGCAAGTCAGACCCTAGTGACCCCTGTCGCCACAACGTGCGATGAATTCAAAAAATTCAGAAAGTTATGTATAAAACGCAGCTATTATCAAACACCTAACTTTTTCGTACCTGTTCTATGTGTCTGATGTTTGATCAGCTTTGTTAGCTGTCAGGTTTGATATGAAACTGAGCTGAACAGTTGTCTTATAACTAAGCTCCTACAAACTTTTATATGGTAGCAGAGCGTGGTTACGATCCAGGAGCCTCTGGGTTATGGGCCCAGAAATCAGATAGCGTCACCTCCAAACTACATGCCAGGAAAAATAGACTACTCAACCACAAGAGTGGAAATACAACGCCATCTTCACTTGGGGTGGTAAGAGCTTAAGACGTATCTGATGCTAGAAGTGAGGCCAGACCTTGAGAAAAGAGGTCTTGAAATAGAAATTTAGCGTATCAATCTTGAAAAAGCTAAGGCAGCCACGTGATCGCTGCTTTTAATGGTTCAACTCCACAACAAAACTCCCGACACTCGACCTCCCATGCTTTGGTGTAAATCTACTGAACTGTAGGGAGTTTCGGCATTGTCAAAGTTCACAACAACGAGCAACTAGCTGAGGTTCAAAAATTTGCTTATCTGAAGTCAAAGCTTACAGCTGAAGGCTCGGACGCAATTGCAGGTTTACAACAAACTAGACAAAACTATACAAAGGCAGTTGAGTGGCTAAAGGGATGATTTGGGGACGACCAGGCCATCATTGATGCTCACTATGCTGCAATGATGGACTTGCCGCCTAGCAATTTGACTTCTAGTGTCCGCAGTCTATACGATAGTATAGAAAAGAATATGAGGTCGCTCTCCGCCCTTGGGGAACACACTGAACACAGACACTTCGTGTCTTTGATAAAAAGTAAACTACCCCGCCAAGTGCTGACCAGACTAGAAGAACAGAATTCTGGGCACATTTGGTCAGTTGAAACATTAAGAGATCAACTGAAAAGATTTCTCCAAGCAAGAGAATCGGTTGAAAATGCCCGAGCAAATATCATCAGTGAAACAAAAGGAAGCCGTGCATCAGCAACCAAGACTGAGGAAGAAACTGCATCCACAAAACTACAAATTAACTCGCTATATGCAATGCGTATATATATTGTACTCAGCCTTACATTGTACATAATTAATGCAGTTGCCACTCCGAACGATGGTCCAGCCGGACCAGCAGACCTTTCCTTTCTGTCAATAACGAAAGCTGGCGCCAGCCGGCGCCATCTATAGCATTCCTCCATGTCATCAATTTTCCGGGAGTTAAGGGGCGGCCGATTCCAGGTGGAGCTGCCGCGATGCACTCATAACATAGGCAGTGATTGGCGTATCGCCAGCCTTTGTAAACGCCTCGGCGAATTGTAAAGACAATTAGTCGGTGTCAGCTTTCACCCACAGACAAAATTAAAAAATTCAAAATTATAGCTGGCACTACTCCTAACTGGAGAACCTCCTACTGGAGTGGGGCGTATGAAAAAAAGTGGCATAAAACGAAAAATTCCATTTTGCGGAAAATCTTGATTTTCGTAGCAAGACATATTAGCTGCACGCTGTCCGCTCACTCAAAGTAGCCTGGTTCGAGACTAAAATTGTTAAAGGCTGTAAATTTTTTATTTTTCCAAATTCTAGACTGGCTTGTGTGTACTTCTGTAAATATAATGGTAAAATAACTCGGAAAATGCTTAAAATCGAAATACTCAGGATAATTATTTTTCTTCAAATAAGCAATTTTTGTCAAAATACGTGATTAAAATATGTGACTAAAACTTGTGTCAGCATGATTGAGAACACTAGTACACTATGGTCGACATATCAGGCAACATTTCAGGCAATTACAATTATTTGCTAATAAAGTTAGCCTCAAAATGCGGTAAACGATACCACCACCTTAACACACAAGCATAGAACGAGTGAACGTATCCCTGTTTCGACCAGGTACCGATTTGAGACAGAGGTGACTAGGGTCTGATTTGAGGGGGTCAACCGATAGAGTGTAGAGGATGTAGCGAGCTTATAATACATAGCGTATGACGCTTGTCATACTCTTATGAATTTATGTACTCTTGTTACAATTAGTTTTAAACGGTTAAAACGGCGTGTTATAATCTGAAACGTCGACGCGGGTCTCTATGCGTTCGAGACTATGAATGCGCCTTAAGAGTACACCTGGACTATCTTGAGCAGTTTAGTATTGAGTCAGGAACAGCAACAAAGTTTTAGACTAGGTGAAACTTTGATTTTCGGCTCTTTTTCATGTATTAAGGATTATGTTTAGCTGTCAGCAACGTTCAAAATCACAAATGCTAATCCAATTAAGGTATAAACTGTTAGATTTCTTCGTTTTTTATTGAAATCTACCAATCTTGAGTTTGCAGCATTTGCTTACAAGATGGGTCCATATATTTCCACCCGAACCGCACGTTTGTCAAATGCCGAAAATAACATTGTCAAGTAAAATGGCTACTTCAAACATATCCCGCTTATGAAGTATGAAGTTTAGCCTAAAGTTGAAGGTCTACTCCACAACTTTTGTGGCGGTTCTGCGTTTTATTTCCAGGCAGCAGTCTTTTCAATACTGTCGAACCCAAGCAGTTGGGATGGAACTGTGATCTCAATACGAACAGGAGCATGGGAATACACACTTACACGGAGATTGAGGGTTTTCTTCCGTATCTCCTTCTAACTTTTTGTGATAAGGTTTAAAATGATGTGCAAAATCTGTTATATTTCATTTAAAGTATAAAAGATACAGCGCTACAACTTAGCACATATGTTTAGGATGTATAATGTAGAGTGCAGCTAGTTAGTTTGGTACAATTCCATTGAACGATGGATTTTTGGTGAAGTTTCAAAGTCTGAATTTTGGAAAATCGTCCGATTTTTAATCATGAAAAACAGGACCTACAGTACCCATTCTCTTATTCTGAACAATTGACAAACAATAAAAAAATAAACGACGTACAGATAGCTGCACTCTGTGCATATTAAGCGTCCGTTTGGTACCACTTCTGTCTCTAGGCTCCTTGTAATGGATTCAAAAAATTGGACAAAAGAACTGCAATTTTTGCTCAAAAACGCTATTTTTTGCAATTTCTACACTCTTTCGATAACTGTTCACTATCCGTCAAGTCAAAAGCCGCCAAATTTGGGCAATCTGTTTCCCCTTATCTACTAAAGTACTTGGCAGAAAGAAATGCTTAAATCATCAGATGCCCTGATGTGTCGGCGCCTTTGATCTTCTATGGGTGAAAATGTCTCTTTACAATTTTTCCAAATACAGTCAAATTGGGTATCAATCGATAGGTACTTGGACAAGGAACAACTTTTCCAATAGAACTATGGGTTTATAACGCTGTCTGTGCAAGTTAGCTCGAGTTACAGCACAATGCGCCAAATTGAGGTCTGTTCATAATTAAAGTGTGCAATGTGAGCGATTGGCTGGCTAACCTCGAGCCAGATTTGCAATAAAATATTGTCCTTGCAAACGTTTTCATTTAGTGCAGTGGCCATCCCTATGTTCGCTCGCGTTCGGACTCCACGTGACCTTGAAGTGCTCATCACTGAAATTTTCAAGTTTGGCGTGTTCGAAACTGAATAACTCTGGCATAGATTGATTTCGAACTCCGATATTTTGTCTTGTTTTTGAGAACATATGTACCTATACTGTTTGTGAAAATGAGCGAAATTCATGACTGTCGAATGTCGATCGTGGACCAAAGCGACCCCCCTTAATTGACTACAGAAGGCAACCTGCTCAGGAGAACTGGGGCGCAAAATACCATTGGATTTTGAACTACCAAGACTTACCTAAATTCATAATTTATTGTACTAAGACATTTGTGAAGTAAAGAAGCTTCAGGGGTTACTCTAGTACCATATGACATATTCTGCTTATTTGGTGCCCCATCAATTCTCCAGTCAGACCATGGGAAAAGTCTACTGCAGACATAGTCAAAGAAATGTGTAGTTTATGGATAGACTTGAAACTGGTACGTTGTAGCGGGGCAAGTACCGGAATCTACGTACAAGCACCGTTACCACACCCGAAACCTGACGGATGCGGAGACCGTACACAAATAGACAACGAACCGACTACAGGAGACGGTCGGGACAGCCTCGCCAGATGTAAACCGGGTAGAAACCTGCCCTAAGTGAAGAGATGCCTCCTCACTCTCACTATTATAGGATTCGAACAGGACCTACCTACCTAGCAGGAGCTCAGTAGACTCACGCCTAATTAAATAAAGTAGCAACAGATTTAATAAAGAAGAACAACAATAATTATTATAATGAATAATAAAGACAGTTATGGGCCGGGCCCTCAGTTAAACAAAGCAATCACACAAATACAGTAACTTACAGTTAGATAGGCCGGACGGCCAACGTACCAGACTCTGCTCTGGGGAGAGCAGGGGCAAAATATACAATGGAAAGGGGAGAGAGAGAACAAAGGAATTGCACGAGTGTTCACAATAGCAGAAAATAACAAGACTGAAGGGGGGAAGCGAGTGTTGGGTTGAACCCTCCCACGAGCGCCCCCTAGTGAGAATTTGCCCCCCAATCACGTAGCTCCCCGTATAGCATGGGGGGGAACCCACCCAATCCCAAACGTACACGTTGGGGGAGCTACGTGACTTGCAACATAAACCCAGCCCCTTTTTGATGATGATATACTAAGCCAGTCGGGTAGCTAGCCTAGAAATATCACCAACAACGGAAAGGTTGACCGTTCCAACCTTAATCCGTTACATCTCCCCAGGGCTCGCCATCCGAACTCCCGAGAGGATCACTGTTCAAAGGCGGACTGGTACGTGAGCCGAGCTCTCAATACAAGCATACATAGTACCGAGCAATTCTGCTACAAATACAAGTACTAGTACAACACAGACGATCTCTCAGACTGCAAGTCACACAGCTATACTAAATTATGCTATACTAGCCAAAATACGTATAAAAATGTAGAAAAAATACAAAAAACAAGTGATTAAATACGGCATGTTTACAGTGGAATAAGCATATACTGGCTACTAATAAATGCCAATAACAATAAAATTAAAGCACAAAATGACCAAAATTATGCATATGTGAAAAATACACGTAGTAATAGAACCGTAAAGTTATTTGGAGTTAAGTAGCTAATATGAAAATACAGTGACTTTCCAAAAGTAACTCATGGGAAAGAGGAGTTACCCTCCTTTGGAATGTATAGTCAAACGAGTGTGTTAGTTATATTAAGATGACAAGAAAATAAAATGAACTTTCAAATAAAATATTAATAAATTTAAGTTAAACCAAGCCAAGCTAAGGTTTATCAGGCCTTCGCTCGACAAGGCAAACAGCCTATGATAATTAATGATCATAATAATAAAGTTACTATAGAAAGACACACCGTTAGGGTGAGGTCCTAGGGGAATAAAAACACCACCCTCCCACGGTAAAAATTCGTATTTTCATATGATGATGCCATCACTGGGATATTTTTGACAAAATATGGCAAATATGGCAGTTATAATAACAACACATGGATCGAATCCTCAGAAAAATAAAGCACTGGACATTAAATGAGCAATTATAATTGGCATAGAATAATACTATCAGAAATACTTTGGCTAACATATGAATACTGAAGAAAACAGGTTCGAAAATAACTAAACAAGAGACTACCAAGTTCGTAAGGAATAACATAGGAAAAAATAAGTTCAAACAACTAACTAGACAGAGAGATTTCAGATTCAAGGAAAATACGTACATACCTAAATTTACACAGTGCACATAGCAAGAGATAATGCTCGTAAGTAAATACTTTCAAACAAAATTAACTAATACAAAATATATAATACGGAGATTACCAGTTCGTACTATTTAAACTAAACAACACAGAAAATTCAAAATTGTAGATAAAATACAAAATAACATACTGTATATATGGAATGTAATAGAAGTGTCACTGTCACAAAAGTACTGGTAAAACAAAGACCTTATATAGCGGTCAGGATCATAATGATCAAGAGGAGAATTCCAAATCCAATTTCTGACATCGGCCGAGCCGTCAGCATGGTGGGCGACATGGATCTGACCCAAGAGGATGCCAGAAGAAAAAGTCAAATCAGGAAAGGAATCTTTCCGTGGAGAAATAGTCAGAAATGATGGAGAACTCCAGATTCCGAAGCTTGAGGGTCGATGCCGACTCGCTCAATACTCCATCATAATAATGTCCGTGGCCCGATGGTGGTCTTGGGGATGAGGTTCCAGAGGGTTCCACAGGGTCAGGGCAATGGATGGACTGAAAACGTTCTTCTCCTCGCCCGGAGGGGCACAGCCAATAATGTGGATGCCCTCCCTGTTGACGGGCATGTCAATGGGCTGATTCTTCAGGGCCAATGGTGGTTCCGTTCGGAAGAAGGGAGGCGCTGGCAGTCCCTTCTTGTAGCGCTCCGCGGCCACCGCGATGCGTTTGCGGACCACATCAAGGTAGGCCTCAAGCCGGGCCCCAGACAAGAGGATTCGGTCGAACCGATCTTCCCACAACTCATCGGGTCCAGCCTGCATGAACCAGAGACCCACCTCCGTATAGAGAGACCCCTGAATGTTATGTCCTGACCAATTGTTGGTGTTGAACAACCAATTGTACTTGCCGTCGCACAATAGGTCATTGGGCTTAAAACCCCGAGGAACCTTCACACCAATTCCCCACCAAGGGTCCGTGGAAGCCTTACAGTAGTAGCTCCCGATCGTTTGGACCAGGAACTCCTGCATATCAGGGCTATGATAGAAGACGTGAAAGATGATCAGCCGTTGAGTGAGCTGATCAGGACCTGACTGCCATCGCTGGAGGCGACAATCGGGCAGGGCGGCAATGGCCTGATCCGTGCTATGCTTGATAGCAAAGCCATCACGACCAGGATTATCCTTCACCAGGTCCTTGACGACGTCAGACTGGCAATACCAGCCCTTACGACCCTGATAGAGGTGCTCCTTGGTGCCAACGTAATGATTTTCAAATTGTTCCACCGGCAGGTTGACGTACGGCTGATGTTTGAACATGAAGGAGAAGGCATACTCCGGTCCCAGATAGAAGTTGAGGAAGTAGCCTTCATCAACGTTCGCGATGCCCGCGACGTTGGGACGGTGGTATTCCAACATGGCCTTCTTGATGGTCATGCATCGGGTTCGCAAGCGACGGCTATGCATGCTACAGCAGTAGAATTCACGAAAATCGTGACGTCTGATCAGATGAGGGTACCGGAACAATTCCGGCACCAAAGCCGCCGTGGCCATGCAGTTGGCCCATCGAGCAGTGGACGAAATCCGGTTGACTGGAAAACCCTTGTAGATTTTCCCATAGCAGCGTTAGTCAGCGATCTGCCACCGTGAATGCCAGTTGGTCCGACCACCACTCATCACCTTCTCGGGCGAAGCCTTCATGTGATTAGTCAATTGGGGATCGCGGTCCCACATCCTCTTCCAGATGATGTCCAAGAAATCATCCGGAAGCCGTTGGGTTTCGTGGATATGTGCCACCATCCACTTGAGGACCTCCTCACGGAATAGGGCTACCCAAGGGTGCAGATTCCGCTCGCTAGGGTCACCCGGAATGTTATGGGGGACCCACTGGAGATTATTGTCCCGCATATAAATGAGTGGATGATCAGGCCAACGGTCCAATTTGATGGCCGCGATCTCCGCCGGTGTCGGTTGTTCGATCTTAAAACGGTCATAAATCGGGTCTTCCGTCCCACGGGACACCTGTTTCGCGATGTCCTGATTGAGCATATCACAAAGGACGGTGACCAAGTAGACCCGAAACGGTGGAAAATTGTCACGTGTATAGTTCGACGGATATTCAGGTGGCAGTTCCCGAATAGCCGAAGTTTTTCCGTCCGCTTTCTTGATGGTTTTCACCTGAGGGACACGATAAGCCGGCGATTTTGGTCGTGACCGACTCAACGTGTCAGCGGCGTGACGACGATCATGGTCATGACGAGAGTCTTCACGTCGTTTGGTCGGATAGGCCGGAGGGCGACGGTCCTCGCGACGATCTTCGCGACGCTCGCGTTCATGATATTGGTCGGTCGAACGATTCCGTTCTTCCGAATAGCGATCTCGTGACGATTTCCGATGACGGTCGGACTCACGACGACGAGCCGACGGTGAACGGTCACGTGTTGACCGTCGGTCATGATGACGACTCGTTGACGGGTACCGACGATGGTCATCTCGGGACTCCGGTCGGCGATCACGAGATGTTCGTGACGCGGAACGGGAATCTCGACGACGAGATGCTGATCGTCGACGATGACGGTCCGATGATTGTTCTCGACGGTGTGATCGCGATTGATCACGAGGTTCAATTGATGATGGGGGACGCGATGTCTCCCGCCGAGGCGACCGCTGCGATCGTGATGTAGATGGTTTGGAAATGGAATCCGATCGAGAGGTGATAACGGACGAAGAAACTGGTGCAGATTTTGCACTTTTAGCCCCTGTCATGGCTCTGGTGGCTTTAATAAATGAAAACAAAGACGAGGATGAAAATAAAGAAAATAAAATTAAATGAATAATGTTTGAAATACATGGAAATTCTGCTATAAAATTTGTGGAAATGCGTGTGCAAAAAATAGTGGGAGGGAATGCTATCTGTCAAACGCGACTCAGGCAGATAGCGATAGCAATTTTCCTGAAAATTGCAGACGAATAGAGTTCTAGGCATACATTTTCAGCAGAATGTCAGCAGCCTACGCGGATTACAATCCGCCTGCAAATTTCAGGAAGATAGCGATCAGACTGAGACTGCTATCTTCCTACCACAGAGCCACAAACTATAATGAAGCAAGGCAAGTACTATTACCAAGAGTACATAATGATAAGAATATGCCGCTACCAAAGCTTTTTGAATATTGAGTTTTAGATCAAGTTGTTGTTGTACCCTCTGTAGCTTTTGTAAATCTGTGGATTTGAGTCTAACCTGGAGCAAGATTGCTTTACATAGTCCCTGGAGTAGAGTGAAGTAATGTCGGAAGTGGAATCTTTAATATCAAACTTGTTCCTTCTTCTAATGTAAGTTATACTTTAAATATATCTTTAATCGATCCACAGTAGTGTTGTTGCCCGGCCGGTTTTTTGACTCGGCCGGCCGGGCCCGGCCTGCCGAGCTTGTGAACCCGGCTGGCCGGCCGGTGGGGTGATGCAAACCGGCCGGCCGGCCGGGTCAAACAGGCCGGCCGGCCGGTCAAAAAAGGCCGGCCGGTACCAGTTTTGCCCCATTTTCTTGTACTTGTTCGGGTGTTGGCCGGCGGCCGGCCGGATTATCGTCATAGTGGGTCGGCAGGCCGGCCAACAACTCTAATCCACAGGCCCATGGCAAAAACGTTGTTTGCACCAGGATAAGTCAAATTGTTAGATTGCCAATGGTAGCTCTTGTATCATCCTGTTTCGGCTGCATCTGAACCATGATGACTATGATAGTGAAGACTGACGTATAAAACTAAAACAATGTAAAACAATGCAGTTAGTTCAAGAGTAAACTGTTTGCAGAACCTGTGCGATGATAGGGCGACCTCGGCAATGTTTGTAGCACTTGTGTTAACGACAGCACCTGAGACACCTCGAACAGCATAAGTATTGAAAAAAGTAATATTTTACAGTTTTACTATAGTTATATTGTTTTAAAAGTCAAATGCTTTTGTCGTTTGTGCCACTGCTCTGCATGAGTACCTAACTATGCGTGCACTACTAAATGTAGTGTGTTTCTAAGGCATAGTTGAAGACCTATGGTTTGCTGGAATTCTTAATTTCATCAATAAGTAAGTATTCTGCTGGAGTAGAAAATACCATATTTTTATTCGATTTGAATTAATTGTACCACTGCAAACTTTGATTTCGAGCATTGTCTCTTGTGAAGCTTGAAGCTTAATTACAGGAAACTGCAGCCTGTACCTGTGTTAGCCAACTTCGTGATAAATAGAAACACCTGGCAAAGCTGAGACCTCCTGTTTGCTCTTTGGTTAGGCTTGCAAGTGCATTTAGAGCCAGTAGAATCGGCGTGCTTTCCTGAGAAACTGACACTGCAAAGTGTGCGGCTGCTTCTCGAATCACTTGCGGTAATCGGGCAAGTTCCTCGTTCAGCCAGATTTGTGGTAAACTAAGTAATGGTAAAAAGGTGGCATACATACTCCCACAGGCCAATAGCGACAAGAGTTCTCCAATTTCAAACATGTTCACCACCAGATAGTATAATACCAAAAGAATGCTGAGTAGATGTGTGACGCAAATGCTGACATTAAACCAACAGAAACAGTCATCCAGCAGTGTGACATATTTTGATATCTGAGACCAGTCTTCTAACCAACCACCGATTTTGACCAAGTTTAAATGTTTAATACTCTGTATGTCTTTCATCAAAGTTTGAACATAGAGTTCATTTAGTTGGCAGAGAGATGTTATTACAAGCCAAGCAGAACCGAAGCAGGAAACGGTAGCAAGAAAGTCGAAAAATGTCGCGACACGCGCGGCTGTTGAATATCCCCACACACTGACTAAAAGAGTAATCTTGAACCAATCCAAAGCTTGCAAGATGAAAATTATGCAAAAAAATAAGAAACTGGCATAAAATACACAAAAGTAAATTGCGGATGGTTTCAGCGACAGTGTGGTTGGTAATCTTAAGTTAAACTTTGGATTAAGATGCATTTCCTGGTTTGACAGTTTTTGTTCACAAACGTGGCATATATACCAGCATGATAATCCTGTTAGTAGAACAGCGGTCCACAAAATTGTCATAACAGAGCGCAACTCTAATATATTCAAGATACCCATTCCTTCCCTGATTAACCACTGTACTAGTGTTGCTAAAACAGTTATACAAGTACAGTTGACAGAGATACAGGAAAATTATAAAATTTACTCAGCCATCTGTTTACAGAAAATACTATAGCAAGCAAGCTGTATGTCCATAATAGGTGACTTGAGCCACTGCGGGAATACCTAATAACTTTTAGTTTAACGAAAATATAAAAATTGAAATGAAAATCGAACAAAATTAATTTAGAAAAATTACATTTAAATTTTAAAGAATTCAAAAGAATTTCAAAAAACGAGTCTGCAAAGTTTTGTATTAACTGCTGACAATTTTGACCAGTGTTCATGTGGATTCGATCGGAAAAATCATTGCGACTAAACTTCAGTGTGCAAACTTCCCAAAATCATGTTTTCTATGTTGTGGGTACGTGAGTTCACTAGTGCCTCAAGGCCAGTACTTATCAAGGGGACAGTTACGATGCTTAACTGCCACCCACGGATCGGTACCAGGGGTCACTGCACAACAGAAGGGAACCTTGAAGTCGGAACAACCGTCACACTCAAAGATGCAAGACCAAGGCTCCGTATGAGGGCTTCCTTCGGGTTCACTATCAACAGTCCAAGCTTCAATCTCAGCGCGGTTCCACGGCTGAGAACAGTTACAATAGAAGGTGACCTCCGAATGATCAGGCTCAACTAGAGAACTGCCCTCGTGAACTAGGAAGAGTATGCTAAAGCTGTACTGGTTGTGACACTCAGGACACTGATGAAACGGCAGATTCAGTTGGTTCTCAGGCTCACTAATATCGCTAAGATTTCCTTCGTCGTCGGCGTCTCCGTAGACAAACTCAATGGGCTCCAGACTGATCTATTTTCCAGATATCGTCGACTCAGCGGTTTCCTATCCAAACTAGTATCAACTACAACGACTTAAGCTCTGATCCTAATTAACTATTTACTATGTCAAGTTACCTCAATATCAAACAGCACGAACACACACAAGATCAAGTACACTACAAATCTATTGCAAAAAACCGATACAAAAGGAATCCGTTCACCGCCTAACAACTAAACCCAAAGCTATGATCAGACACAGGTCCCTACTCCGAAATCTTAGCAGAAGAAGAGCTAAAGCTGAAACCTAGTAAAATTTTGGTTAGATTATTATTTTAGCCTACTGGTTGCCACACACACGCACACAAGCACACTCACCTAAACAGTACTTGCTACTTTCAGACTGCGAATTGATTCGCAGTCACACAATGATTTGATTTTCGGGGTCGAGGAGGGGGAAGTTCCCTATATGCTCCCTATATGTACCTGAAAAGTGTGCACAAGTCCACCCGTTCCCGGTCACGAATAGTTACCAGCAATACGCACCAGCAGAAAACCAATAACTATTCTGCCCTCTGCTAAGAGGACGACCTGTAAACTTTGAAACCTTGTTTGAAAGCTTAAAGAGAGAGAATTTGAGCAGATTCAGTGAAAATGGTGCAAATAGAAACAATCTTAGCACTGACAATTTTGGACAGACAGATGACAGACATTTTTTAGAAGTAAACAATTAAACGTTAATAAAATTGGCAAGAATCCCGGCTTTCTTCAGTAGATCAGACTTAACATCCAACCCCAAATTCCAGATCCCAATATGACGATCCTAAGTCTAGCTGTGCGTCCCTAAGCCAAGGATGCGGTTCTCTGAAAAGTTCTAGATTCAGGCTGAATCTCAGCAAACTGACGTTTTGAGACTGATTTCCTGGCAATCCGGACAGAGCAGCAAGAAAGGAACCGGAGAGGCTGATCGAAGGCAGAGACGAAGAGAAGGTCCAGGGGTGATCCAAGATGGCTTCACTCACACTGGCAGATCAGAAAAGGCCAACGATCAGGAGACGGGGGAGAGCAGGCTGATGTCCAGGAGACCACTGGCAGACAGACGGATCCACGGGATCCCAAGGCAGAACAGAAGGCAGGAACGGCGCAGCGAGAAGGCAGAGCAAGGCTGATCGGGTTCAGAAGAAACCCGCGCTAGAACTGATAAAGTCGGGTAAAAACCTTGTCGGTTTTAACCCGGATTCAGAGATATTAACTGGATTTCACAGGCCAAAGGCAAAAGTTTGCTAATTTAGAATTGAAAACAGCAGACTTATCCTGGATCAGGATTTTAGAACAAAAACTAGCGAGAACTTGTGAAATTAGGAAAGATGATTAGATGGAAGAAAATTCTTCTTTTTAGGCATTTTTGACAAGAGTAAAAAAAAGAAAAGAATAAGATGAAAATTCATCTCTTAAGGCAGGAAAACGAGTAGAGGGGATTTCCATCGGAAATCCCCAACCAATGACGTGTTCCTGAATTTCCCTTTTGGGAAATTCAGGGAAATCCAGCTAATATCAACTGATATTAGCATATGCATGAAAGCAACAGTGATATCAAATAGTCTAGGGCGGCGAGAGCCCGGTTTGAACGTAAGATTTCGAAAAGGGACTCAAGGTTCGATTAGGTTGTTTTAGTCTCGCACTTACAATTGTTATAAATCCTAAAGGGGATTGGGTCCGCTTATCCTAAAGGGCGAATTTAGAAACCGGGCTTCTGAAGCCCAAACCCATTCTAGGTAGGCCTTCCCCCCAGGTGTACCCTAATCCCAACCTAGGGTCCGAGTGGGAGAAAAGTTTTAGGGGAGGGTATCCTAGAAGGGGAGAGGCATAACCTCTCCCAACGAAACAACTCAGGGGATGTCTGTGATTATTTCCCCCCAGCATTTTAACCACGAGAGAAAGAAAGATAGACGACCGTTCGTCACCAAACCCAAATCACAGACTGACTGGAAACTGCAATTTTTGGTCTCACGTTAACTTTTGCCTCGTGTCTTTTGCAATCATCCTCCGATGATTGGTTGCTTTCATGCTTGTGCTTCGCCATTGGTTGATTTTGAATGGAGGACTCCGCCTCCTTTCGAGTGTTTTCCCTGAGTTTGCACCTGAGCAATCCATCACTTAGGTTACATAATTTTTTATGGCTTTGGGTCCGTTTTCGAGTGGCCCAAAGTACCTCAACAGCCCTGGCCCTAAACTTTTATTTCGTTTTTGTTTCGAAGTGCCTTTGTCCTGGACTTTATTTCTATAGTCCTGAATATTATTTGCAAACAGACGCGCAGGCGAAAGGAGAGCCGGTGAAAACGAGACGCAAGGAAGAAGAAATCGTAATAACGGACAGGGAGCCTGGAAGCCCAAGATGAAATAAGCCGTACCTAAGCTAAATGAAACTTATACCTATTCCCGAAATTAGCTAGAGACCTAATACTACCTATTAGTCAATATTACTTGCTAACTTCTTTCTTTTCTTTCTTTCAGGGGTGACCTGTGCCTTAATTTCAGAGGGGTTCCCCTCTGTCTGACTTATGCGTGTGATGTCATTCTAGGGACGTGAAAAGGTGGTGCTGAACCTCACACATACGTAGACTCAATGCTAGACACTCAGACTGGCCTTCGCTGGCCTTCACTCACACACACATAACTCAATAGTAGGGACCTGTAGATGAACCCCATCCGATTGATGCAGCAGAATAAAAGGGGTTAAAAATTGACTACCCTCACTCAAATTAAAGGTGAACGGATTTTGCAATAACAATCACAATAGTACTAATAAGGTAAAATTACAATTACAAGCTACTAACAGTGAGTGAATCCAATAAAAAGAATATACAAAATTACAGATTGTCATAGGTAAACATAATAACACAGCATAATTACGAAGTGTACGTAAGTCCTTACAGTGGAACATATCGGAAACATATTTTAAATTTAATTTAAGCTGGTGAACTTCAGAATGGTCCAATTAATTGAGAAAAAGTTTTCTGGGACTTTTACAATGTGCTCTTTCTGGAAATCAACTTCTGGTTCAGTGTCGATTCCAATTGCGAAAGTTATTATGATATTTAGAGGCTCCGTTCATTCGAAACAGCGAGAGGGCTAGGTACTGACCAGGTTCTCATCAATTTTTCTATTCTGAATTCGAACCAATAGCTTATGAAAAAGTTTTCTGACTGCCTCAGAGTCTCTTCGTTTGTATGAGGTAATTTTCAGTTCACTAGGAGAAATCTTGCGAAATCTATTATGATGTTTTGGGGAGGCGTTTTAACTGTTGTGGACCCAGCCTACAGCAGTCCGAACAGCCTATCTTTATTTCATTAGGACGAATCGAAAACTGGATAGATCGTGTATAAAAAAGTTTTCTGAGACCTTCTAGCTGTCCTCTTTCAAACCAGACCCCTTTCCGGTCATCCCTCTTATCTATGGCAAAAGTTATAATGATAGATCAGTAGACAGTCGCATGCACACAGCCGAGGAAGAACCAAGTCAGGTTTTCCTGATTAATTTCTTGCCAGAGTCAAATCCTTTAGACCAATTGTTCTAGAAAAATTTTTCTGAGACCCTCTTGGTCAGCCTTTTCGGCTGCGCCTGGTCTCAACAATTTCTGACAACTGATTCAAAAGTTATTCTGATGTTTTTTCACAGTACACGCGAGAAACTCAGTTGCAAAATACAGCTCACTTTTTTCCATTTTCATTACATATTGCTAATCTCAAGGTAAAACGCAAAAAAGCTCAGCGATAAATATGTAATTTTAATTTTAACATTGTTTATTTGATATGCAAAAATTGTTTGAAAAAATTAGAATATCTTTCATAATTGTCACTGTTGCTGTGGACTAAAACTGTCATTTCATTTTCTCTCTACACTGCATTCGTGTGTGCAAAATTCGTGGGCTTACATTACTATTTCAGCCGGAGTTTTTCTATTTTTATTTGGTACCGACACCGACCTTGATTGTATCAATTTTCCGCGTTTTAATCTTACCTGAAATAAACAGACCTACAATGCAGGCATAAAGCTTTAAGAAAATACTGAGCCATCTATTGTTAACGGCTTCATCTGCAATCGTCGAGCAGCCAGAAAACCAGAGAATCCAAGCATAATATGGTAACGAAGCCATCGATAATTATTAATACTAATACAGATAAAATGCTGCACTATTGATGTAATTAATGCATTTTCCTCTCTTGATTGCTTGATTGCATCCTTGTTGCCAGATTTCTACAGTTTTGACAATGACCTGAGACGGTTTATTCTAGTTCTGGCAACTGATTATTCACCTTTGGCGCGAGTTTATAGAGTGAACTGAGTTGAACAAGATCTGATCCTGTATTGCAGTGTATTCTAAATAAGAATACACAGGTATGATATGTAATGAGCTGTATAGCGGCTTATTTTGGCTATGCAACTACCAGCAAAAAGTTGGTGGCTTGTTAGAGTATGTGCTAAAACAATTTTTAGCTGAACAGTTTTATTTCTGGTCATTTTAAAGCTAAATTCTAGCCACTTCCATTTATGAAGGAAGTGGTGGTAACTGAAAATTTAATGACCTACGAACTGCACAATGCAGAAGTGCTGGAAAAGAATTGGTTCAAGCTAAGCTTAGCCAGAAAGCCGAGGGATGAACTCTAAAGTTTGTAGTACACTACAATAGTACACAAAAAATAATTTCCTTAAAAGCTCCTTGAAATTTCGAACAAACTATGCATGGAAGCTAATGATAGTTGAGCATTTTTCAGTATATTAAACAAACAGTCTGTTATAAAGCTGCATCAAACATGACATCAATTTTCTTCCGCCCTACGAAGAGCTGATCTAAAAGCTGCTTCTGAAGGAAAATAGAAATAGACAATGGAAATGTTAACCTCACAAGCTTTTGTTTCTGTGCAGCAATTTTTTCCTGGCGCAGCGCGTTATGCAGCATGGTATACATTTGCAGACAATTTTGCATTTGCGTATTTGTAAAACGTTTTACACCCGTGCAGAGATCAGGACCGACTTTTCGGGCCGGCCCGGCCCTGTGTCACAATTTTCAGGCCCTGGCCCGGCCCGGCCCAGCCCTGTGTGCCATTTTAGTCTGCGCGGCCCGGCCCGGCCCTGAAAAGCCCTGATTGTTTTAAAAAATTCTTCTATGATGTTCTATAAAGTGAAAAGTGTTGTGGTTTTGAAATATTTGGAGTCTGAAGAATCTATGCGGAACGAAAATTTAAGCATCCTACCGTACTAAGGAAATTAATCGAGGACTGAATTAGCCCTCAGCTTTGTTACCTCATGGTTAATACCGCGGTTGAAGTGGTTTACTGGTTAATGAGCTAAAATAGGCTAGTTACATAATAGGAACTAGTTACATGAACTCTTAAGCAGACCTACACAAGGAGGCACTCAAACTAAAATTGCAACTAAAATTTCAAAAAGCAGTACGCAACCTCAAACAATATTTGGCACATGCAGTCTCATTTAGTGGAAAGAAAGAAAGAAAGTTTGAGTTCAGGAAGACAAAGACAATTACTAAAATTTTTCCTAAATTAATTTCTTGAAACAATTTACCATAGTTATGGCTCTGGATTTTACTTGGGGAGCTGCGCGCCCCCTCTGACCCTCGATTACCTCTTCGGTTCTACACTGAGTCTTCTGTCTACAGTAGCTTATATACAGGATACATGTTGTTTTTATTTCTGCTTTGATTTGACATGTAAGCTAAAATGTATAAACTTATCAATGCGTCTATCAAAAGATATTGAGCACACCAACCAAGCAAGATTCCGCGGGTTCGTTCAAGCTAGGTTTTGCCTCAAAATGATTCCACGAAATTGAGCTGGCATGGCCGGAATTG
Source organism: Trissonchulus latispiculum (assembly GCA_030248195.1). Lineage (NCBI taxonomy): Eukaryota > Metazoa > Nematoda > Enoplea > Enoplida > Ironidae > Trissonchulus > Trissonchulus latispiculum. Next base: position 54,423 of record JASAND010006533.1, read on the forward strand.
CGCTGTCTAGTTTTTGTCAAAATCAAATTCCAGTTTCCTGGATGGAATCCTGCTGACTGGGATAAGGCACGCAATCTTTTTGCTGAATTGAGCTATGTTTTTGTGGAATTAAGCTTCGATATGGCTTGGACTGAGTAAGACACGTAAGTTTTAAACTTAATTGAACCAACGTTTTTAGATTTCAACTTAAATGATTCTTCGACTGGGCTTAGCCTTAAAATCATTTAAAGCTGGAAAAGCTGGAAACCTGCTGCCAAGAATTACGTTTAACCAAATTCCACGGTATTAAGCTGGATCGGTAGGAATGCAGCTGGCTGGTTTTTGCCTCAAAAAGATTCCGTGGAATAAAGCAAGCATAATTTCGATGCGCCCCATCCGCGGAATCTTGCTTGGTTGGTGTACTCAATATCTTTTGATAGGTGCATAAGTTCAAGGCAGCATTAATCTTGTTTCTCTAACTAACTGCTGAGCCAATTATAAATTACATTTTGTTAATGTTCAAGAAAACGACTTCGATATTTTAAGAGCTAATTCACTTCGAAATTTAAAATGTTCTTCAACTTCTGCAGGTGCGCCCCCCAGACCCTATGCATATCTATTTTTCGTTGTCTATTCCACTGTAACATCATAATTCAATGAGCACGCAATGGAAGAAGATTCTTAGTCTACTTTAAAAACTCGTAGAAACCTACTAATACGATGCTAGATGCGTCTATAGCGAAGAGAATCGATTTTTGTAATTTCACACAGTCGCACTCCAAAACAAAAATACGCAATATTTACCCAGGTCTGATTTCATGTACTCTTGTTATTACACAGCCTTCCCATGATGGATTAAATCTTGTTTTATTTGTTTATTCTTTTTTGCAGATATTCTTAACAGTTACCGAACAGAGCAGTTTTTGCTGTAATAACAGAGACTAGGCTTAGTGTCATACTCTTACACATCACGTACTCTTCTTTACTAATAAATTGTTAGTGATTAGTTGATTAGTGTTGCAGTATTCATGAACAAAACAATTGAAAAAATCAAGAGTACATAAAACCAACATGTTTTGAAGCTTCTGGTGCTTTTTTGTAGGTAAAGGACTAGTTATTTTGGAAGCTGCGAAAACTTTCAAAACGTTCGCATATTCAATCATATCAGCGAAAGGTAAAGTTTTAAATTTAACAGTTAACAGTTAACAGTTAAAAGAAGTAGAAGAAAAAGTTTTAATACTCATAAAGCGTCGGCTTTACAATGCTACGGCGTATTACGTTCAACCGTTACAAGAACCGACGTTCCTCCAGCAAATTTACGGCATTTTACTTTTTACACCAACAGTAAATAGCATTGGTAAGACAACGTTATGAGCATATACAGGAAAGAGGAGGACTACAGTGGTCACCTAACCCTCTCCCTCATCAGAAAGCGGTCAAAGTTTAAACTTTTAATTGCTAATTTAAAACAGTTTGGGTCTGTCAGCATGACAATTTCTTGCCGTAAAGCATTCCAAAGTTTGGAAAACGGTAAAACGAAACTGTTACGAACAACATCAAGTGTACCCACACTTTAATTTCAATCCATGGCTTCTGTAACTGAAACTATTATCAAACGCAACAAGCAATATTTTCTGCAAAAAGCTTATGGTACCAAAGGTACATTTTTCATAAATTGTAGGCCTGCTGCGCAGTATATCAATATTTTAGCAAGAACTTATCTGACTACCAATATAATTTTATGTAATAAAATATAAAATATTAAAATACACGTAATTTACTTGTGGAAACAGTTCTTTTAAGAATTCTAAGTACAAATCATATCCTCCCTATTTTAAAGCACAGAAGATGTACATTCATGTTAAAATCTATGTTCTGCGTGGAGTCTGCGTGCATAACGGAAGGCCGAGCAAATTTAAGAGACCTGCTGCGCTGAGGCGCAGCAGAAAAAAGTTCATGAAACGGCAGATCAGTGAGATGTTTAACTAATTTAAAGCCAAACTCCAAATCAAACAGCAAACGCCTGTACTCTAAACTTTCTAGCTGCAACACACTTCATATGGCACGGTAAATTATGTTTCTAACTTCAGGTATGCGTTTTGGAAGCGACCTTTGTACTTTTTTGATACATCGATATCTTTCATAAGGAAAGGAGATCAGATTAAAGTACCTTATTCAACGAACGGTCTAACATAAGTTTTAAACATTTCCAATAAAAAACTAGTTTCTCTTGTCTTCAAAACATGCAAAATACAGGCAGACACTGCCATTGCGTTTTTCCATAATTTGCCGCAATGAGAACTAAATTTTAAGTTTGAGGTTAATTCATTACCTAGATCAGTAACGACAGATACACATTTTAGTGCTACGCCCCACATGCTATACCCAGGATCATCATCACAACCACTACATCATGTGAATACAACACACTTCTGAAATGGTATAGATAATTGTCACTTGCTAGATACTCATATAATACGTATAAATCGTCTTGTAAAGCGTGGCTTTCCTGTTCAATCGTTTCTAAAATATCATATAATTTAGCATCATCAGCAAAAAGCAGTACGTTTGAATTTCTTAAATGCTTAAATGCTAAATTAAAAATAACAAAGGTCCAAGAACCGAACCTTCTGGCACACCGCTAGTGACCGAACAATACGTGATTTAGAATTTTCAATACAAACAGACTGTCCCCTCCTGTCTGAAAGCTTTTAATCGACGAAAGCAGATGGCCAGAAATTTGACTTTGACAATTTTAGATTAATTTTTATACGTGGAACTGTATCAAAAACCTTTGCAAAACCAATATATACAGCACGAACCTTTCCTTGGTTGTTTCTCGCATTAAACCACCTACTTGTTGATGCTAAAAGATTAGTAACGCTTGGAACGAAACCCATGCTGTGTTCCCGTTAGAAGACTGTCAGCGACTAAAAGATCTACAATTTTACTTTTAATTAATCTCTCTAAAACTTTACAGGCAACACAAGTAAGGCTAATTGGTCGGTGATTTCACGGATTTGATGCGTCACCCTTATTTTTATAAATTGGCACAACTTTTGCATCGAGCCACTGTGCGGCTAACTGTCCAGTTGATAACGATTTTTTGAAAGTACGCACTAAGGGCTCGGTCACAGTAGAAGCTTCCTTACGCAGAAGGTAGGGAGGAAGACCATCGGGACCACTAGATAGCTTTGTTGGAACTTTGCTGAGTATTTTAAACACTTTTGAGTCGGTAATAGTTAAAGCTTCTAACAAATGTTCAGTTTGAGTTTCAAAATTAGGCAATACTCCATCATCTTCAGTAAAAACCGAGCAAAACTAACTGATCTTGGAATACTTCCACTTTGCAAGAATTTTCCATATAATACACGTTGTCCTTGCAAATACCTTTAGGGATGGTACCTTTTGGAACAAGTTTTCCTTTCACGTAACTGAAGAACCGATTTTATCCCTTGAATTTAGAATATTTGCTTCAATATTATTATAGCAAGAGAAGCTAGCTGCTTTGCGTGTTTGGCAAAAGCTTAAATTTTAACTTGTTAATGCGTGTCTTGTTTCGTTTATAAGAACGTCAAAGCCGACTTTTCTTTGCGTATGTTCTAGTAGTTTCTCGAGATTAGGACTTTCTACCCCTTGACATAAATTTTATTTTTGGAATATACTAATACATGGCGTACTCCATAACATCGATAAAAATATCCTCATACTATCAATACACACAGCTTGACCAAACAGGGAATCCCAATCTACCAGTTATTGGTAATAAGTTTAGTGCAGCTAGCCCTGGCCAGAACTGGTCAAGTAAAATGAAAAACTTGTAAAGAGGTGTGCTCTAAGGTAAAAGTTAGAGCTCAAAGCTTAAAGTGTTAAAAAATTAAGTATAAAGGCAAAAATACAAATGACTTCAAGAAACAGGCTATTACAACAGGTAAGCTTAAATCACGTGTACGAACTATTTGAACAATACTTGAGCGAATTCAAAATTTTGTATAGGTAGACAGATTTCTTCATCAAGCCTTCACTTAAAAGCAATTCGCACGCTACACTTTATTATCCCCCGAACATGCTTTAGTGAAAATTGAGCTAAGCAAGGCATATAACATTTGGAATGACCTTTCAGCTGTCAATGCAATGTCCCGCTGAACGTTTCCTTACCTTCATCAAAAATATGCTTGATTTAGTTATTGTCTGGTAGCAATGAAATCTGCAATATTTCACTTAATATATTTTCTACTTCTACTAGACACTGAAATCGAATATTTAGATTTGGATCTGCTCTACTACGTGATGAAGAGTGGTTTGGTTTTTGGAATAAGATAAGTTTAATTTTGGTTATTAACTTAATTTTTATAGGGAAAGCAAAATTGAACAACGAGGCAATTGCAATAAAATACAATACAATAAAATAAAATACAATACAATACGCAATACAATAAAATCGCAATACGAAATTTAATTGTAGGGTTGCTTTTGGTTCAGTTTTGAGTTTTAGAAGGATTGTTTCCTGCATATTTTGATTCGATTAACAGAAAACTATAGCTTCCTTGATAACTTTGTTTACTCTTGTTTCTAGTTGAGGTCTGACGCAGAAAGCCAAGTGTCTATGCAGTTTACTTACCCAATAATTAACAGCCTCATAGCGGCTGTCGGATCGGAAGGAGCATGATGGGAAGGAAACTGGTACAACCTAACAAACTTGCGCGGCATCAAAGCTAAGTTGCCATTTGATTTTAGTCTGCTATCTTGACAATTTGGTTAGACAATCTATTTGATTGGGACAGAGATGACATGGCGGGTGAAAAAGGTCCCTCTGTGTCTATCTCTGTACTCCAATCAATTTTTTTCGTTAACTTAGCGGATTTTAGCAGGAGTCTTAAAAGGATAAATAAATTAATATATACCGTGGAAGCATTTAATATATATGAGTTTTAAATTCTCAATGTTTAATGTAAAGATGCCATTCGCACGAACTCTTAGAAGTACGGACATTTCATTTCTATTCTATCTGAGTGCTCGCCATCCCCTTCCGAATCCCTTTCTGCAGCCGTGTTTTTAGTACCCCAAGCTGTCGAGCAAGCTATGGTAGTTTTCAGCCATCTTCGTTGTGCTTGACATGCGGGGGTCAGTGGTGGTTGGCGAGACAACCATTGCTGACCTGGGTGCAACTGAAATAACCTGACTGGCTTGGGGGTCATGTTTCTGTCCTTGACCTTCGCTTCTCCGCTTCTTGTCCGTATTTTTAAACGGTATGCGGAGAGCAGCAACGTAATGGCCACTTTGTGTGCCGCTGTTGCTGGGCCCTTCTCAAAAAAAAAACTGAAATCTTCCGGAATTTTGCTGGTATGCCGTTGTCCTAGCAGAGTAAGCTAAGTTAAACAATGTCTTCGGATTTGGACTGCTGCTGCTGATAAAATAGTACTAAAACCAATTTCTTTGAAATTCGATCTCAGCTACTACTCACTCGTGAAAATAAAATTTCTAGAGGTCTCGACTACTGGTCCCAAACAAAAATACAGGATTTCTGGAGTTCTAATCTACTACTGATTTGGTTTGATAAAAATTGCTTTTACACTATTTGCAGACTAGATTATTCTACTTATAGATTGTTTTAATATGCTTTATATTTAGCCGCGCATTATTTATCCATTTCATTTCATCTTGGATTATTAACATTCTATGAATCGTGCTTTTTAGTTTCTATAGTCTGTTCAAGTTATTCTATGAGATGGTTAATTTCAAGCTTAAACTTAAACCAGACTACTAGCCAAACCATTTTGTTGGCTTTTTTATATTCACGAAGAAGTACTTGACTTTGCTTTCGCAGTGCTGTCTAGTTGGCTACAAAGTGCATATGACTACGCCCAAGCTGCACCCACTCTTTAAAAATTGTGCTCGAATTCGCTTTATTATTAGTTTAGATTAAACCGTATCATTGAGTTCAAGCTTGAGTGCATAATAGATAAAAGTATGATAGCTGGCAGGATTGCATTTAACATTCCATTACCATGATGCCACAGTCACATGACAGGCTGATGGCAGCTTGTAATATGCAGAGCCTAGCTTTCGGTAGATCGAGCCTCTAATGGAAGTAATGGAACCGACGAATGGTTTATTCCCCTTCGTATGGCTGCATCCAGACTCCCCGACTTCCTGTTGATATTTTGGTACATTTGGCCCAACTTGTTGGCCGAAGCTCTTGTTACGACCATGCTGTTTAATTGTGAACATTTCACGACTTGGCTTGTTTCTGGGGGATTAATTAGCAGGCAGTCAGCCAGTATGGCATATTTAAACAAGCTGCTCTGTTTGTGTTTCATCATGGATTCACCTATGTTCCGTTTGTTGAAACTGGTCTACCAGTTTATCTTTGCAGTTTCGCTGGCCAACCATCTTTCGTCTCAGGAGTTGGAACGCATTGCTGTGCCATACGAAAGGTTGGTGGCCAGAAGGAAGATTGCGAGGTCCGTGCGCGGCAGGATGATTTTATCCATTCCAGCTTTCGACGGGGTGGATGGAACAATGGGATTAATTAGCTCCTGTTACAATTGTTACAAAGCTCCGAAGCCTCATACGACAATTGTGAACACTTCACGAATTGGCTTGTCTTTGGAGAACTAATAACCGTAAGTCAATTCACGTCAAGTCAAGCGGGGCCAGTTTGGCGAATGTTGGGGCCGTAAGTTATCGGGAAGTTATTGGGTTTAGTGACTGCAAGCTATCTACTGCGAAATGTTGATGAGATGGTTTTGGGAGATCTACAGGAAACAGAGCATTATCAGAACGACGCTTACAGGGGCCAGTATAAAAAGCGGACACGGACGCGAAAGCGGACCCGTGGTATAAAACGCGGACGTCATTTTTTGGTATAATCCGCGTACGTGGACGAAAGGTATAATTAGCGTACGCGGAAGCGGACGCGAGGTTTAAGACGCGGACGCGAGGTTTGAAACGCGGACGCGGATTTCAGGTATGTAACTTTATCACAAAAAAGCACTTCTATAGAACTTTAACACAAAAGCTTTTGGACGACGTCATAAAATAGCTGCAATAATTTACAATTAAAAGGAAAATATTTAATGTCATCAAGAGTACATAATACATAAGAGTGTGACAAGAGTCACACTCTATGTAATCAGCTCGAGAGTCATGCTCTGCGCGCTAACGGCCCACGCCCCCCCCCCCAATTGCGTACCTAGTGGACCCCCCCGCAAATCAGCACCTTGTACGCAATTACGTATGTTCACTCGCTGCTGCAATATTCCATTTATCGGGACCCCCCCCGCAAATGTGACCTATCACTTTTCAATGTCGAATGATAACATAATAACTCTAACATAATTGGCGCCCCACCAGTTACAAATATTCCAAGTTTAAATTCTCCTCGCACGGGATTCGATACAGTATCTGTGCAACGCGAACCACTGCAACGCGAACTAATAGTTTGTTCAAACAAAGAACCACTAGTTTGTTCAAACAAAGAACCACTAGTTTGTTCAATCAGTAAAATAGAAACTATTTCTCAAAACGTGAACGAAAGCAATGCGTCATTGGAAGCTGTTGCATCCAGGACCATTGTACCTTCAACAGCAACAACGATTACTTCAGATATACACAGTTCCACTTTTAGTACAAGGACTGTGACTAATACTTTTATTTCAGATGAAGCTAGAACAGCTTCTGGCCATGACGCCAAGAAGCCAATCGTGGTCAGTGCCGCCAACCCTCAGTTGGGCCAAGATCCATGATCATCGGCTCAATCGACTGCTTCCATCGTTCAGCTTCAATTCATGTACACCAATGGAACCTTGTACCCCTTCAGTCCACTTCCAGGACCAATTAGACCTTCACTTAATCTGCCTAGCGCAGTTACTGAAGGGAAGAAAACCCCATGTCCTTAACTGACTAAAACTCGAAACTGAAAATGAACTATTTCCATTATTGACTTAAGGTGGTAGTGTCCTTTCGTGCAGTGCTTTTGTGGTGATTTTTTGAAACGCTGTAACGTTCGCAATTTTGGGAGTTGGAAAGAGCTTCATACATCGTTTTAAAGCTTATTATCTGTAGACTAACATGAGCTCAAGAAACTGGCAAAATTAGTAAAAAATAGCAGAAATTTTCAGACGTGCTGACATCTAACAGGGTGAATATAGAACAAACATTTTTGAACATTGATTTCTCAAAACTGAAGAATCGGCCAAAACTTTTTCTTGTGCTATCATACAGAGGATATATGGGCCGAGGGACGTTTTTTAGATTTGGCTCAACAAGCCTCAATACTCCGGAAAATCAGGCAAACGTGCGGCGACACGAAAGTTCGCAAATTTGTATTCAGTTTTCTCGCAACTGGAGTCGTTTTAGCTCAAACAAAGAAAAACGTCCCTCCGCAGAAGTACGAATTTGGATTTTGCCAAAAATCTGGAATCCGTCGACTAGTTTTTGAGAATTCGATGTTCGAAACAAAATAATCGCAGTTTCGCCAAAATGGTTTTTCGGCCAAATCTCTAGCTTAAAGCAATAAAATTCGGCTAATAGACATTCATAAAATGTGCATTTAGACGCTGTATCGATTGAGTATAAATAAGCCAACTTTGTCCATAACATGTGGCAGTAATTTTGAAAAAGCTGATTTCCTCAAAAATGGCCATTTTTTGACCCTCAAAACAGTTTTTTGCTTATACTGACTTCACCACTGGAGATAGCTCAAAAATTGTAAAAACAAATATGTTCATTTTCGTGTCCTCTTTCCAGACATAACCACCGGTCCCGTGTCCTGACTACCTACTGGAATCCCAAGGCCAAAAACCAAAACTTTCCTATTTTTTGGCCTGAAAATACGGGGCTGGTCCCAGAATGTTAAAGAGCTCGGAAATAGGCTCTTTTGTAAGTTTTAGCCATTTACGTGAAAGATAAAAGCCGTATGAGTGCTTTCATCTTTTCTTTCACTTTGTAGTATGTATGTTTTGAAACCATTTCGCAATTTTGAAATTGCAACAAATTTACGTAAGCGTGGTCGTTTTCATTTTACCCCAGGAGTGCCATATACAAATTAAGTTTTATATTATCCCTTTCTATGGAACGTTCTGTGCTGTGTTGTCTTGCCTGCGATCTGCTATAAGCAGTCGCACCTTAGACTCTTGGCATATTCTTTAGTCTTGTAGTTGCTTTCCTTGAGTCTTGCAGTTAGTATTGAATTATCCTCAATAAAGAGCGGTTGCGCTCTAGCTGTAGTTTCTAGTGGGTTAAAGTCATAACATCTGCTCATTTCTCAAACCTAAGTTACGCCAACCACCCCTATTTATCAAGGAAACCCGGTGGTAACTGAAAATCCGCGGACACTAATTGATGCAATACTAGACAATGCACAGTGTACTTGTACTGGAGAAGAATATTTGTTGAAGCTAGATTTTCTAATCAGTGAGCCGGGGAGTTATTTCAAAACTATTCGATCAGCATGCCATCAGTAAATAAGAAATACCCTAACTTGTAGTGAATTCTATCCCTAATCATTTGGAATTCTTAAAGGTGTGTTAAAATAAACCTTAATGTGGTGATTCCTTTTGGAGACATCAACTTTGAACGCTTACAACTCTTCCAATCATTGGAGTTAAGAATCCGTTTTCTATATCAAAATGCAGCTAATATTTGCTCTTTCAATGAAAAGAACGAAACTAACCTTAGTTCTTAGAAATTATTTACTGCATTTTCGAAGCAATTTAATTTTCCAGATTTTTTGCAGACTAAAGTACATTTTTTGTGAGGCATCGGCCATGTCATTCGATTCCACTATCAAATAGCTGGTGGACCCTTTCTTAGTAATTATGAAACCTATCTTCGTTACAAAGAAATCAGCTAAAATGTATGCACGTCCTGGATTTTGCCTACCTTTCCCAAATTTGGCAAGCGACCACTTTGGCCAGAAAGCAGCAATGGGGGCAACTAAAAAGGGTCCCTGAGTATTTTTGTGTAAATTACGTCTAGCAAGTGGCAACCCTCTAGCTTGCATAGCAAATGCTCCACAATCGCTGGAAAAAATTTGGTCATGTTTTTGCAAAAACTAAATTTTTATGGTAGCAGCGTACGAGATAGCAGTTAGTAGATTATAATGTCACAGATAATCGGCCTCGACGAGACCCTCAAATTTACACCCGTAGTTTAGTTTTACGGCTTGCGTAGCTCAAGAAATGGCGGATTATTTTATTTCTGCAAAAATGACAAGTTTTCAACGCCAAAATGTGAAAATATACTATATCTCACGATAGCGAAAAGCTAAAAAGGCGCTGCAAAAAGAAAAATGTAGATGCATAACAAGATCTTTCGAATGAATATAGTCATAGCTGTGCACCAACTACCTAACTGTCAAAAATCGGCAAAAACCACCCTAAACGGAGACATAGAATTTTTTGAAGCAGGATTGCACGGGGGGTGTTAGAATGCTAAAAGACTTATTTTGGAAATTTCATCAAATTTCATCTTCATTTGAACAGCCAACCAACAATATGTGCCCAAAAGGAATCATTACCTTAAGTATCCACAGCGCAGATAGCGATGATATTCCACAAATGGAGTACATGGTCAATTGTTGAATCTTATTTTATCCACATATTAATCTTTTATTAATTTTATCCTTCATTACTTCATATTAGCTTTTTCAGTGATAGTCGATTAAAATGATAACCAAGGTGATAATAACCTATCTAAAACGAGTCTTATACCTGTTACTACCGATCTTATGTTAAAAATAAGGACACGTGTTAAGATTTATGAATTGAGTAGTGCTGTATCAATGAACTCTTCGTTGGTTCTACACTTAATTAGCGTCCTTTGCATGAATTGGTGAAGACGAAGACAATATGATTAAGTCAATTATAGGTAAAATTTACAATTGTAAATGTGATGTTGAGCATTTTCAGTACATAAAACAAGCTGTCTGCTTTATGAAGCTACATCAAACATGGCATCAATTTTCTTCCGCACTACGAAGAGCTGATCTGAAAGCTGCTTCTGAGGGGAAGTAGAAATAGACAATGGAAATGTTAACTTCACAAGTTTTTGTTTCTGTACAACAACTGGCCTCCACGGACATATCAGAATTGAACTTGTATCGAACCCAACCACAGCCCCCTCCTTTGATTATCGGACAGCTGAAAACTTCGTTAACATTCGATTTGATCCGTTTCTCATCCAACATCAACTTCAGTACATCGGCCAGTAAAATCTTCACGTCGTTACCGTCCACCACCATTGTCTCAGCGATTCCGGCTGTATTGGCGATGGCAAGTATGCTAAGACAAAACAAGATTGTGCAGAAAGTGCAATATATTAAACACATGAAAAGCCAGCCACGTCGTGCAGACTGCAGTTTGTCAAAATGTCAATGCAGTTTGGGAACGAATTCAAAAGGAGGGAGAGTTCGCGATTTTTCGACCATCTCCGATTTTTCTTATTTTCATATATTTTGCGCTTCCCATGGGTTCTGTAAACAAGACAAGTGCGTTTGTTGCAAAACTTTTCCTATCATTCACAACAGCCCTCCAAAGATGACCCCGACACGGCATGTGTAGACATAGGAAAATGAAAACAGCTAGGAAAGTTTTTCTTCTATTAAAAGTTTGAGCGCTGTGTAAGAGCAAATCGGCTACAACTTTGTGTAAACCTAGTCTGGATTAATCAAAGTTTAATATCTAATCGAGCTCATTTCTTTGTAGTGTAGCTGATTTTCTACGAATTTTCAAAGTTCGGGGAAGTCGGTTATTTATCGAATCGCTCTCAAATGTGTAGGTAATGGAACGTTTTGTCTTGTCCTGCACAAACCCTTCGGTGTAGAAGCGTCGCTATTAGATTATTATCACAGTACATTACTGGAGCCTTATTTTGCATATGGTCAATATACATGCGGGCTTTTTAGTACCTCACAGTTCTGGCGGCAGGGATTCCATTTTTCCTAAAAATTCAAAACCAATAGCCTGTGTTTTGCGACGACATACTACGACAGCATGACGGACACCTATGGGCTAAAAACGTCAAATTTTCAATGCTTTTAAATATAGCCCTATTTATATCAAATAGAGGCTCACGATGACTTGACCGTTTTAGTTTCTTCCACGAAGTATCTACAAAGCTATATGGGACAGTTAGATCGAGTTAAATTTTGAAGTAATTAGCAATGGGGGTGAGCTGGGTAATTTAATCTTTCAAACACGGTTACTTTCTAGTTATTTGTACTTGGCACACCGGTGTCAATGTATACAGCAATAATAGTCACAGATAGAGGCTTCAATTTAATGTATTGGCCATGCCGGTAGAATGCCGGAGTACTAAACCGAAGGTTATGGGTTCGATTGCACCTCTGGTCAGAACTTTTAGGTTTATTTCGTTCGTTCTTTCATTTGCTGAAGTAAAGTATTTGCATGCAGAAAACAAAAGTATGTAGTCAGTCGGTCACGTGGATTTCATAGGTTGTAAGGGGCAAAATTACTGGACGAGTTGTATACCAAAACAAACATTGACCGCACAGCACATATCCCTTTTGTTGTAATTTGATATTTCATCCATCACTATAAAGTTTCTCACATAGCTTAAGTGTTATATAAGTATTATATAAGTTTAAGAAAAGAAGAACAAGATAAAGCCACTAAAGGGCTTCTCTTCTTTGCATTGCGTAACAGTGCCTCGACCAGAATACGCGGATGTTCCTCCGTTTGATGGGGAGGGTTCGACAAGGCATACCCCTTCCCTGTATGGAAGGGGGTCTAAACCTTATTCGCACTGTACTGAACAGGATCCTGTTTGTTGGTAGGGTGTACAAAAGAGCTTCTCAACTAACAGGAGAGGAATACATTAACGACCACATCTTAAACGAAGCACCATTAAATATTATGATCAGGTTATTGTTAACAAGTGAAACGAGGAGGAGTGAAACTTTCCTCGTCCAAAAAGTAATGCATTATTCCTATTATGTACTCTGGGTTCTGAACACTATTGATCTTACCGGCAAAATTTAACAATATCATCCGCCAGCTCCTGAGCTCTGTGAGCACTGGTTATTTCGCCGCTAAATTCGGTGGACTTCCTGTTAATGTGAATACTGTCTTTCTCCACCATAAACGGACCCGCTTCACAGATGGCATTCCAGAGTTCGGGATTTGAGGAGGCTCGATTTGCCAGGTGGGCATTGAAATCGTATTCCTCAAATCGTAGCCAGTCAAACGGATCGAATCCGAAAAAACTGGAAATTTTCTGATAACACCACATCATGGCATCGGTTACGGCAGCGGCACCAGAAAAGAAAAATCCGGACACTCCTGTCGAGTTACCCCGAACATTGATTCGTACCAGTTCGCGTACCATATCTAGAAGGGTGTTTCGTTCCTCTTGCAATAGTTTCCGTTGTTCCGCTCGTGACAACGAACTCAGGCGCTCGTCTAGATTTCGAATGCGTTCAGTCAAGTCGTCAACGTTGGCAGTCATGATGGAAACGTAAATTTCCTAAACATGAGCACTTTAAAATAAACATTTTTGGTGTTATTTTATCAGAATAAATTTGTTGTGACCTACACCAGAAAAACCAAACGAAACAACCTAAACTTTGCGTAACTGACGACACTTTCAAACAGAGAAATAGGTTTAGAAAATCACAATAAAGAACGTACAAAATGCGTCATTTTATAAATTGGATAAGCTGTCGGCAGGCTACATGCTAAATTATTTCTGGTGCGGACTACCGCCTGCCGACGTCCCGAGGTCCCAACATCTGTCTTAGGGATCGGGCCTGCTCGGGCAACTCCTGCCCTCCCACCCAAACGGCTGGCCGGCAACTCAAACTCTAGGTGAATGATGTTATAAAAATGGATCTATATTGCTTAATTGTCAGTCCATTCAGCACAAATATGCTTTCCTATGCATTCCTGTTTCGAATAAAATAACCGTTTTAAATAAAATAAATAAGTTTTTACTCCGAAACCTTATTGGCTTAACCACTGGATCACGTGTTCATTTCGGTGCCCTTTTTGACTTCAATTTTAACTTCAATGTTAAAAGAATCAATCTCCCGCCACACACAAACGCCTGGTAAAGACTGTGCCTGCATTGCGAAAAACCAAACATTGCTTAAGTAAAATTTCGCGATTTTTCTCAGTTTGTTAAAGTTGAAAATTTATCCACTTTCATTCGTCCATTTTGCATGTGCTCTGTAAGGGTCACACTTGCACAAAGAATCAACAGCACGGAAACAGCCCACTCCCACCATGCTCTCATATTAACCTTATTACTTCAATCGCATACCGTTTACTTCACTTAGGCAACCTTGTAGAAATCACAGCGCCAGCAAACTTGTGCTGCTGATCTCGAAGGCGTCTAAATCAATTTCTGGGGTTCGTATGAAGGTTACTACTGCTAAATCATAATTTAAGACTTGGCCTTAATTAATGGTTGACTAATATCAGTTATGTGGGTTTGAATTACAGGTTTTAAAACATTGAAAAACACCAAGGCCTGTGTAAAGACAGCAAAACTAGACTGCTGTTATCTTTTTAGGCTATAGCTGCAGCAGCTGCACTAAAGAACCAGTTTATACTAAAGAGAAAATAAGTTGGGTACATGTGTAAAACTTAGAGTTCTAGCTGTTATGAATTTGTTGCTAAAAGTTGCGCCACCAGGGGCAAATTCTGAATCAATGTTTCATTCAAATTCGAAAAGTTACATATACAAATGATAGAATAAATAATAACACTTGAAAACCTATTGAAAACCTAAAACCACTTGAAAACCTTGAAAACGAAAACAAAATATTTGTTGAAGAAGAGTAAGCTTTTCTTGCTTATGTGTATTCTTTAGGTTGCCTCATGCTGACCTGAGCAACTTAATCCATGCTGATTACTTTTTGACCCGTGAAAAACCAGTGAAAACAGTTCTACTGTAAAGTTAGAACGGTATAGCTAGCCAAACTTTACGGGTGGAAACTGTGCGCGAATGGAAACGACGAACCTGGAGGAGACTTATGTTCCAGTCGACCTGGGCAGGATCTCTCCAAGACAAAGTAACCTGAGTAACGGCTGAGTAAATCCGTCTAAAGGGACAAATAATACCTAACTAATGACAACTGAAGAGACTTCAAATAAATTAAATACACGCTCAGTAAATAATTAAGCTACCTAAGTCTGCTACTAGCTCAGAACCTACCTACCGATTATACAATTCTAACGAAACCTAAACTAATAACACCCTAACGGCTCAGTAACTGAGGCCGCATTCAATAAAAACAGGCAAAGATAGGGTGACCCCCGAAATAATACAGACTGACATAAGAAAATTTTGACAGAAGAGTATTTACAGAGAAGGCACACAGAGTTTATGCAGAGTGGAATTAAAGACAAATATAGTTTAAATCAGACTAATTAAATACCCACACAACAGTACAAAATAAAATACTCAACGCAGTTCAACCCCAAGATATAAGACCACTTTTCAATAATTTTCTCTTAGGTAATTCCCTAGGCCGTCGCGGCTGAAACATAGCATTCGAAGACTTTTCCTAAAGACAAAACACAAAATATTATTACACAAAATAAAACGGAGCACAAGTAAATTTATATTCGACTCACAAGGTCGCCTCGGAGTCTAAAGACTAAAAAGAAATTGCATTAACTTACTGATACCCGGCTATGAAAACCCAAATTGTTGAAAAAGCACACAGCAAATAAGCGGGGCAGGGAAATTGAAAAGAGACACTACCGCACACTAAAGTTGAAAAAGACAAGACTGATTGGTTTTGAAAGAGAAGGCTGAGAGTGACTTGGTGAATTTTGATTGGTCAATTTTGAGACCCCCTTTACAGATGCGAAGCTCTGAGCGCATCCAGAGAAATTTCAAAAGACAAGCAGCGCCACCTAGCAACTAAGTGGGCTGAATAAAACATAGGATATTTCCACATAGAAAATAACCCATTTCAACACAATTTTACACAAAACATACTTCTCACTAAAATTACCCTTTTCACCACAATTTCACAACAAACTAAGCTCATTACAAATATACTCTTAACTCACAAAAGGGACAGACGCAACGTCTCCCTATTACACTACCTACGTTGAGGAGCGACATCATGTCTTTGCTATGCCAATACTTAGTAAATCAAAATCCTGCAGTTGCAAAGCTTTTCAGTTTTATTTTGTGTTCACATTGCCTCAAAGTATAAGTAAATTTGCGTTGCATTAAATTATGCCATAAGCGACTTATTGAAATAAGCTATTTTGGAATTAAAATAAGTAAATTTCGTAAGCAAGCCTTGCGTAAAAATTTTCAGTATTACCTTATGTTCTTCATCAAATAGGAATGTCCCAGCTATTTCTGTTGAACTTATGGCATTTCACGTAAATTTATAATCGGTTATAAAATAAACTCTTATTACAATAAAATTGTATGCAACACATTTACTTATTGTATACGTATATTAACATATAAACTTATGAATCTGAATCTATGTCTTATCATCAACGGTGTAGCGCTTCTACCAGGGGCTGGTGGACCAGGACGAAACCAAGGACAAGCCCGAACGGGAGGCGTCATGCACCTCGTACCCACGAAACCAGGACCTAGAAGAGAGAAGGGAAGTGGGAGGTTCAGCTTTTCACTCACCATTGAAAGTAAAGAATTGGCCCAGCCGGGGATCGAACCACGGCCCTTCTGATCCGGAAACAGACATGCTACCGCTACACCACAGGGACAGGACCATCAGCTGAACTCCCATATCAAGCTTATCAATCTTTCCTATGCCTACTTCCCTTACAACGGGCCCCTGATAAGGCTCAGGATTCAAAAAGCTTTATGTCACTCAAGTTCACCAAAACTTAATTTCAAACAGGTTGGAATGGTACGGTTGTGATAAGGATTTATTGAGCAAATTCAAAGCTAAATTTGCTGGTTAAGCAAGGTTAGACCGACCCAACCTAAACAGTTTAGTCTGCTTAGTCTGTCAAGTTTAATCTTTGGATTAGTCTATCCTTAAAGAAGCCTTTATTTTTTACAGTTTACGACCCTACATTTAACAGTAAGTTACACCTTTTAAACCAGAGCTGTGTTTAGCAAATACATGTCAGGCCCGAATTGCGGAAATAGAAAGCTTGTTAATTTAAAGGATTGTCAGTTATTCATTCTTCATTGTTAACTGTTGGTTCAGTGTTCACTCTTAGCCCAAATAAGATAGGACCTAACTGTGGATTAAAGGAGGATTAAGACCAAGATTTGAACAGAAATTCAGCAACTTCATCCTAAAATAATCCGCAGCTAATCTGAACCTGCTTTGGTGAAAGGCGTACTAGAGCTATGTACTGGTGTCTAATATTTACTTATCTCTGTCAGTTTTATTATTAACTTAACAAGATATAAACACATTTCTTCATATTTATTGATTCATTAACAGAAATAAAATACACGTATAGGTCATCTTCTACCGTCCAGTCAAAACGTTTACAGTTTGCTTAAGCTTTGCTTTTCTGCGTATTCCTGAAGTTCCTTCAAAAGGGCATCCCACGCCTGTTTCTGGCTTCGGTCATGCAGCATGCGATTACTGCCGTAGTTGACCAGAACAGGCATATCATGAACAAACGGCACCAGGTCACTCAGCGGCATGAACGGTGGCTCGATCAGATGTCCCTGACCCTGAATCGGAACAATCTTCACCTGATCACCTTTGCCGTATTTCGTGAAATGATCCTTCACGATTGCTGCCGTTTCCACATTCGGAATTCCGCGGTCTTCGTCGCCTACAATGATCACAATCTTAGGATTATGAGTGTGCTGGAGTGGGGCCGTTTTGCCAAAGAACCACGGAGCAGGACTATACTGATCGCTTCTAATTACCTCGGTTGCCCCATGGCGAAAGTGATACATCTCACTTCGCATGATTTCTCCAACTCTATACGAGGCTAGCTCTTCAGCGGTTGGATCTAGATTTAGAAACGTCGCCGTGTTCAGGCAAACGACCAACTTCACTCGTGGTTCACGGATAGCCAGATTTATGGAAATCGCACTAGATAGACAGGTACAGACCACGGCTAGGCTATTCTTCTTTGCCTTAGGATGGGATAGGATTAAATCGATTGCTTGCTTGAAATAATCAAACTTGATATCCGGAATTTCGGCTGCCTCCAATTCTGGATGATGATAGTAGGCCAGCGCCAACGATAGGTAGCCATACTTCGCATAAAGTGCAGCCCTAATTTCCACACAATTACCGATACCACCAAACATATCTATAACGACCGGAAATGGTCCCTGACCTTCCGGAATAAATAGAGTCCCAACAATTCCCTCGCTACGGATCGGCAAACGGGTCACTCCCGATGCAAGGTAACTTCGAACCATTCTTCGTTGACAAATTAAATGTTGACTAATCAAGGGCGAATTAGTGTAGTAGCCATAGCCATGGAAAAAGTCGAAATCGCGATGACCGCACCAGACTGTAATAGTGTATTCCAAGGGAGAACTTGCGTCATAGAAAATGACACGAAGCACTCGTTTCTTGCTGATCAAGGGAACAGCACTTGTAAATATGCCCATTGGCTGTAGACCGGAGTAGGAGCCGCCTAAAGACGACATTTTGGTCACATCAACGACACCTGAGGTGTCTGAATAGAAGTGGCCAAATCCCACAAAAATGCCACCACGATGTCCCAAAGAGGTCAGGACCGTTACTGGTTGATTAGGCTCCAACCCCTTCACTACAACAGGAGCTACCTCGTCAACAACGGCAAAATCGGGACAATCAATTGATGCTGTCATAGTAAAAATTAAAATCTAAAATCCAAAAAACATAGAAAATACTAGATACTGTTTGTGGGGGAATGGTTTTTCGCTATGTCGCCGTCGAGTCTTGCATTTCAACCTAAGAATAGAATCTGATAACGAAACTTTAGACCAAAGAACCGTTTTTAAATGTCTTCTGCAAAGTCAATTTTTTGATCAGGTGACCTTTTGCATTAATGGTTTGCTACGTTTAAAAGCTTGCTAAGGTTCAATCAACGAACTCTAATGTTTAAAAGCATTAACGAATGGACAGTTTTGCTAGAATTAAGGGGTTCAGTTATTTTTGAATGGCGACAGAAAGAGTAATTATAATAATAATAATAATAATAGTAATAATAATTCATCAAATTTGTACAAGAAAAATGCATGCGGACCAAACTGTGTTAGGAATGCAAACGAGTAAAGCAACAATGTACATTCTGAACAATGCAAACACCTCTTCGATTAAATCAAGTCCTATGAGTGACATTGGAGCGCTTCCATCGGTGTATCAAGAAGACCGAGGGTTAGCGCTTGAAGCGAGGACCTTGCAGAGAGGGCAAGAGGCACACCTGAACGGGAGGTCAAATTTCACTGACCCTTGTGGAAGCAAATTTGGGTACCCCTTGCGGGAGCGCTTTTTCTTAGGTACTTTTGAAAGCAATTTTTGAGCTATTTTAGCCTATTTTAGCCAAAAACAGCAATTTTTAAGCTAAAATACGTTTTTTGGACATTTTTTAACTAAAAATAGTAATTTTAAGTCAAAAATTCCGGCGAAGCCGGAAAATTTTTGGAAATTTTAGTCGTAAAACGTATTTTTGGGGCAATTTTCTTACCCCTTGTGCCCAATTTTCTTACCCCTTGTAGGAGCAATTTCGCGACCACTTGTGGGCGACTTCGCCGAGGGGGGGAATTTCCCCCCCTTTCCCCTCTTGTCCACCTGTGGCTGGAAGGAAGTTCAGCTTTTCACTAACGATTGAAGTGTATGTAGAGAATGGCTATGCCTGGGATCGGACGACGGCCCGTTCGCTTTGCACTCGTAAGAGCATACGAGCACCGAGGTACCAGCTGAGCTCCCATATTAGGCTTATCAATCCTTCATGCTTCCCTTACAGTATCACCTCAAATTTAAACATATTTTTCCTTCGCTAAGAACATGCTTAGAGAATCTTTGAACCAAGCTCCTACTATTAATTCGTGGCTACTTCGTCAGCAAAAGGCTTCTTGGGAAGGGATATTCGTAAGTTTTCGGAAGATAACCCTGAAGGCTGACGGGCGCGTGTGTTCTAAAAAACACGAGACCGTTGCGGATTGAGTTGAACCAAACGTTCGGTAAAGTAGACAAAGTTACATCAGCGAAGGTACGCATTATCAGTATTTTTGCAGGAAAGACATAATGCTTCAAGTTCGCCAGACAGATAAGGCGCGAACTTTGAAAAGTAGCGCCATCACATGTACTGATATTAAACCAGAAGACATTCAGTGACGTAGGTATTGAACCATGCTAACTGCCAGTGGTCTTGCTAGGTTTGCTTATTGTTGGATGGACCGTATTTGTTGATTTGTTTTGGGGAAATACTAGCGAGGTCCACTAAACTGGCGCTGCATGAAAAGCATTTTCCGCTATTTGATTGAAAGTTGGTTATTGTATCAAGCAAGGCTGGTGTCTGCGTTAGTTTACAGAAAAATAGGAACGGAACAAATGGAGGTAACTTATTCTGCCAACTGTGGGCCCAGATATGTATGACATCCTCAAATCCGTTTGCGACCCTGTGACAAGATCTTTGTTGAACTCTACTAGCCATTGAAAGAGCCCTTTACATCCAGAACCTATTCAACTCATGGAACGGCTTCGGTTTCTGTCCTCTGAGAATCAGATGAAAAGGTGTAGTACATTGCCAGACTCCGCAGTCTGGCACAAGGCTAGTCCTCCTGGCACGAAACTCTTAAATAAACTATTATTTCTGCCAAACCGTGATGTCCAGGAAAACTACTGAGAGAAAGATCTTGGTTTCAACAAGGCCGTTACACTTTCCCTGACGCTTGAAACTGCAGAAAGTGATGCAATTGACCTACAGTCACTATGGTTGGGAGACACAAAAAGACAGAAAACAAAGTTAATAGAAGAACCACCATATGAACCCAAGTTATAACAAGCAATCTGTAGGTCTTCGCTGTGGTCATCCCAAAACACCAACTCACAGTTGTCCTGCTCACGGTTATTGTCCGGTCGGGTAGAAAACTGCCAGCCGGCCGCCGGCCAAGCAGTGCCCTAGGCTGCACGATTGGCTGGCTGGACTTTGAGCGGTCGGCTAGCCGGGCTTACATTTCAGCGGTTTATCAGAATTTTCTCAGTGAATTGATTCT